>CACSLK010024540.1:117324-132521 GCA_902706635.1 Striga hermonthica
ATATATCTATATAAAGAGAGAACCTATTTACCAAAAATAGTAGTAAAAAAATAGGTTAGCATTTAATGCAACCCATAAATAGTAGTTTTATTAATTTTCTTACTTTTTTTTCCCTTACCCAGAGGTACCCCCACGTTCATCCGGGATATCGACGCAGAGCTCAAGCCATCATCCGGCCCACCTAGAAAAATCGACCAGCGGTCGGGAGAATGAGTCCATCTGGGTCAAGCCGACAGGCCAGCTTTCCATCACCAGAGGGTGGGACTAATCCTCTAGGAAAAATAAAATCATACAATTTATTTTTAAATACGCTTTAATTTAATCATACAATTTAATTAATAAAATCATACAATATAATTCTTTTCTTTGAAAATATGCTTTAATACATATATATATATATATATATATATATATATATATATAGTACTTTTGTAATAAATTTAAATAAAATGTGTTACTTAAATATCTAAACAATTTAAAAGTTCAAATATTTAAACTAATTGATAAACAATTTATAAATATCTATATTTAAATATGTAATTTTATTTAAAATAATTTTAAATGTAGCAAAATTTATTTAGAAAATCGTATGATCCTACCAGTTCAACCGACTGGTGTTGACGAATTCAATAGAAAATATTTTATTCAAGTGAACTAGATTGGTTATAAACCGGTTCTCGATCTATCCAGTCGGATTGTGTCAAATACGGTTTAATTTAAAAACGACGTGTAAATCTTGATTAATTTATTTGTATATTTAATTTATAATACAATCGTAATATTATTTTATCGTGCATCGAACGGCCCATGCACTAGTTTTCATTAAATGCACAATTGTACTGCCCGAGGAACAGTAACTGCGTCAGACTTACTTTAAATAGTCATAGAAATCTATTGAGAAAGGGTTCAGAGAAATTTCTGTAACAAAGACATATATATGCTCTCATTAAATATTGTAATTAATACGAGCATCCGAGCTCAAAGAATTAAAACTCGTACTTTTTTTTTCGAAATGATAGATTTTATAATAAAAACACAAAGATACAACCAAACATTAGCGAAAATAAGTCAAACAACTATCAAGTCGAATCTAACAAGAGGAGTACACACATAAGTTCATCCTAGAAATAGCCAAACTAACACATTCACTACCCAAACAAACTAAACTAAACTAAACACTCCCACAAAAAGAGAATCTAACTTCTACAAAGAAGAATCAAACTTCTACAAAGAGGAATCACACTCCTAAAAAGAAGTATTAAACAACACACCAACACACCCAAAACAACACATAAACAAAATACATATACAATACTAGTATAAATCCTTCCCCCAATCGGCAACCAACTGCGAAGCCACGAACACAGCATCCAGGGACAATCGGCCACACGAATAGGAATCCAACCCAAATGTAGCTACAAAAACTCCAGAGGTGGCTAACCCGGCTACTTGAAACCACACTAGACGGTCAAATTCTCCACCCAAGCGGACCACCCCAGACCGGCTACCGGAGGCAGCTCCTCCTCTTCCCACGCAACAACCATGGGCTGCAAGCACCAAACACCAACCACCACCCAAAGCCCACAGCTCGAACCCGATCCGACTTCCAAGCACCATGGAAGAACGGAACAAGAGGGAAAAGAAGAACCTAACCTCGGCCCCAACAAACTCAAAGGAGCCGGCTGGAGCCAGCCGACCGACGCCACGCGAGACACGCCTGAAGCTCGCCGGACATAGTCGACCGACGAGGCAGCGAAGCACTACACTGGAGAGGGGCAGACGAGCTTTGGGCGACGAGCGACACGGACCAGTGACGGCTGGCGCTGTGGCATCGCAGAGAGCCCGAAAGGAGGGAGGCAACGACGAATTAAAGCTAGGGTTTTTAGGATTCTTCGATTTGGGGGATTAGGGGAGATAGAGAGTCGCCTTTGTTTTTCGGTTTTAAACCGTGTGCTAGTGAAATAACTTTGCATTCTGATACACTTTCATTTACAAAGGAAAACATTCTAACAAATTGTAGAGCAAACTATTTATTTTACTTGTCATCTCATTTCATCCTTTCAATTTTGATAATAAAAGGCATGAGTTTTTTAATTTTTCGCAAATTGAAGTATGCGATCAACAAACCGGTCGCCGGTCCGTATATCATTGCGTAAGTCCTTATCTCATTTATGACATGTCGATTCTCCCTTTTCCACGACAAATGACAAAGCGTACATGTGAGCATCCGATGTTCGATTCGCTGATCACGTGCCTAGTTTCACCAATGTGAAAAGCTTATTGCATCACTATTCTAAGTCATAACAAAACTTTTGGACATTAATCATCAAATTAGACCTCAATTTGGCCGCCGCTCACTTTAATTTGGCAAAAAAAAGATGAAGTTTAAAGGTAGGGTTTGAACAAGTTTCTTTATAGGAAGCCAGCAGATTGACTTGTATTTTGCCAGATTTTTGCCTTTGAAAACAGCCATTTGAAGCTCTAATTAGATCATAATTTCAACTCTTGATATACATTTAGCCACTACTTTTTCATCAATAAAGTTTGAACTTTTGCACCCCCTTTTTTTTTTCTTTTTGAATTTTCAAAATCATTACGTTCAATTAATTGAAATTCAATTCAAATGAGTTATTTTGGTCAAGACTATATGCATTCCGTTATATATACCAATTAATAAAATAACATTTAGTAGTTGTTCAACTGCCACCTTCGTTTTATGCTCGAAAATAAAGCTAGGTCTAGTCAAGGTATTTCACAAGCTTTCTAATCCTGCTTAAATGGCTCTCCGGCTTTGTTTAGTAAATGGCTTTTTGTATAATTTTAGCTGTTCAAAGTTATTTTAGCGGTTTGACCATTTATAACAACTAAAAAATTATTCGGTAAATCAGTTGTTTCAAATGAGTTTTCGGGGAAAAATGCTGGTATTACAAATGCTGCAATTGGCAGCGTTTGAAGTTAGCTTCTCGGTACAATTATTTATGTTGTACAGTATCAATCAAGAAAAAAAAAAATAGAAATAAAAGAAGAGAAATGGGATGGAGTAGGAGAAAGATAGTTATTTTGTGATAAAACAAAATTATAAACATTTTTGGAAAAAAACGTTGTACAGAAATTGTAACCATAAATATTTATTATTGTTTAATCACAATATTCACTGTTTATTAATAATATACATAAATAGTAGTTTATAAAATAATTGTAATTGCTACATGAAATAGTATTAAAATACACAAACATAATTATAAGTAATACATAAACAAAATATCAAAAACGTTAATTTACCAGACAATTTTTTTTCAATAATCCGCTAATGTACAAGCTAGTCAAAACAACTAATTTAATTCGCTGGTTAAAAAAAGCGAATAGAATGGCATTCGATTGCCAAACAATACCTTTTTCTCTTATGTCATTTGACATAATTATAAGGATATAGTTTGCAAAAACACATAAGATGTATTGTAGTTACATCATAATTTGAGTTATTTTATTTAACTTGCCTTTTAACATTCCATGGCAATGACATTTTCAGTTAATTTCCGCGTTGCCAAGTATTTTGTCGATCTTTTATTTAGGAAAAATGAAAAAAAAAAATAAAAAAAAAAATGATGTAATAAGTTGATCAATGAAACCGGACTATCATGAGATAAGAGAAATTACCAATATGTCATTAAATTGTCCATGCGTTCTACCTGTCCTTTTAACTTTTTTTCTATATATCATTAAAGACAAAGGAAGTCTATTATAGACTTTTTAAAACTTTTATGTGAAGTAATAATTACTTTATTTAAAAATTCTATGAATAAATTAGTCTTTTATAATTTTTTTTTTGGGTACAGGGACCCTCCGGTTTCCGGATCCACAGAGAACCGACTAATTCGGAATCGAGCCGGGTAGGACCACAAGGGCGGCAAAGCGCTCCCTCAAGAGTATTAAACACTGCTGCATTCCCAGGGCTCGAACAAATCCACACAACCCCATAATTACTTTAATTATTACTTAAAAATGTGTTGAGCCTAAAATGGTATACTCACACGCTTCGGATGCTGACATGACGAAAATATGCGCTTTGTAATGTTGTTTGTATATTTATTTTTGCTCTAGATTTCGGTTTTGTATTAGACATGAATAATTTTTTTCAAACTAGGTAAGGTTACATTTAATTTTGTTATTTTTTTTCCTAGTACACATTATCCTTCTTAGTTGGAAAAGTAACAATCTTACTATCTTATAATTTTCTACATTTTTCTCTCCTAAATTATGGTTTACAAATCACTCTCACACTATCTATTTCTCTTTTTTTTTTTTCATCAATTAGTCTATAAAAAATTAAATAAAATTTTTATTGTAGCAATAACTTTAATCATATAATTCTTAACTCAAGACCCGTGTATTACATGAGTATTTTACTAGTTATCATGATTAATAGACTTTTTAAAATTTATGCCAAGTGATTAATACTTTATCTAGAAGTTCTATGAATAAATTAGTCTTTTATAATTTCTCCGAATAACAAAATGGATACATCCCCCATAATTACTTTATTATCGTCATAGATTAACTATAAATTAATTATTAATTATAAAAATAATATCTATAAATATATAATTTGAGGCAACAAAGCATTAAATTATATTGTCTCGCATTTAATTATATTATCCCGCCTAAAATTTTCAGCATTTAATTACATTACTTTCAGTTCCCACCTAAAACAATTACAAATATTATAATGTTATTGTTATTATTATTTTTTTTCTTGCATCACCTTAATTAGTCTAATGGTAATATTAATTGAAGGAATGTTGCAACTAAAATCATGCATTTATATCTATAATTGCTTTTCTTTTTTTCTTTTCCTTTTCCTCCAATAATTTTAGACTTATTAGGTGCAGTAATCTTCTACCTCAAATCGTACAGCTTAATTGATTTATTTGGCAGAAATCGTATAAACACTGATATATACTCATTTTATATGTAAAAAATTATACAAGGAATTAAATTACAAAATTAAATTTAAAAAATATCAATATCCAATCAGATTTTGCCATGGTTTTTGTAAAATAATAAAAAATAAAATAATTAATTAAATATAAGCTTAACAAACAACAAATAACAAATTGTCTTCTGAGCATAATAACTTAAAACACAGTTTTAACAAAAATAAGATAAAAAAATAAAAAAAAAATCATAAATTCTTGAAAAAGATAACAGATCTTGATAGATCGGTACTGTAATTGCCCTATTAAACCATTTACTTATGGTTCATTGAAGCATTTTTAGCAAAATAGAGACGACAACCTTAAATCAAAACAAAAAGTTTCAAATCTTGATAGACTAGTTATTTAATCGGCCGATTTGCACGTTTTACTATAATTTAGTAAAACAAAATTGTAAAATCGGAATGAATTTGATATTATATTTCAGTTTTGTTTGAAATTTTTCTATTTTTTGAAAAAATTCAGAATTTGGTCGGAATATATCGTCGGAAAAACGAAGAAAAAAGCATGATTATCGACAAAAGTTGATAAGAAAAATGAGATCTTTGATACTTTTGAAAGAGAGAAAAAAATGTGTGATCCGCCGATGATAACAAGAGACAAATGAGCTTAAATCATAAAGTGTTTGGATTATTTAAGTCGAGGGCTTTGCAACTCTTTTTTGGGTAGCCGGTCTCACCGATTAGCTGATTTTTTTTATTTGTTAAACAAAATTATATTGAATTCAATTTGATTTTTTTTTTGGCTTTACCAAATCGAGTTTGTTAAACAAATAGTCATACTGAGAATATCGGCCCAAGTCACCCTTAGAAGTTTTTAAATAAAAAATTAAGCCCAATTCACCACACTTATTTATTATATTATCCAATTCAATTCAACAACTGGTTATAATGAAATTATTTGTTCAACACATAATTTTGACCAAATGTTTAATAATGCAAGTGTTTAATAGCATTTAGAATTATTTTCTTTATTCATATTTTTTCATGAATTAAATTATGATTATGTATTTTTATTTATTCTTTCTATATTGTTATTTTTTCTAAATATTCTCTCCGTGCAAATGCACGGGTTGATTACTAGTATTATATATGATCAAATATAAGTTTTAACATAACTTTAATTAATATTTGTTCTAACCTTACTACTTTGATATATATATATATGTATATATATATATATATAGAGAGAGAGAGAGAGAGAGAGAGAGAGAGATGTGCTAGTGTGAGAAACGTGAGAACCGCTATTTTTATTTGTAAGTAGTACTATGACTGATTGTGTTACAATGCTATTTTTAACCGTGGTGTAGTTTATTAAAAATATCAAGACGATGTATATTAACATTTGTGAAAATGATAACACCGTGTAACAGTAAAGATGGTATCGATGATACAATATTAAAAATACATCAAATTCGATTCTCACGATTCTCACACCATGCCTACTTTTTATTTGAACCAACTCTCTATCTCTCTCTATTTATATACTTAGTATAGTCTCCGTGCGATGCACAACGAACTTTATTATTTCTGTCTTTTTAAAAGATAATTTTGTTTTTCAATTAAAATTATATAATAAAGAACGATCATGACATCAGTTAATTGCATGCTTAATTAATTATTTTTTATATATCTGGGAATTTTGCAATTAATGTTATACATGTGGTAATTTTGCACTAAAAAGTGATATATGTTGTACATGATGTATTTTTTTTTTTTTTTTATTGCAAACGGCCCACAAGCAGAGAGCCCAAATATAATTCAGTTAAAAAAAAGGATCGAACGGTTGACAATAATCAACCGAAATATATGTGCGAGATCGACCCATAATAGCATTTGGTCGGCATTAGGTTTAGGCTTGCCATTTGCGCCGCTTCACTCTTTCCTCGCCTCACGTTTCATCTTCGAAATTTTCGATTCTTGTTAAATTTAAGACATGAAATTCGATTTTCATACTTAGTTATGCTTTCTAGCTCAAGTATCATTTCCGATTTTGAATCAGCACACTGAAATTCTGTAATTAGTTAATATGAGAAGGGATCATATGAGAAAGAATGATAGTGAAAGAAATAAGAATGAATTTATACCATTAGATCAATGATATCAATGAGCATGATGAAGTCAAATATTAATAACTTGGTCAAAACATGATGGCATAGTTGTAAATATATATATATTTTATGGTCAATTGGACACTCAAAGAGCAATAGTGTAATTTCAGTTTTCATCATAATTTAGTGGACTCCACCACTAACCCTTCCCCTCCCCTCTCTCACACACACAATTACACACACATAAAAGTTGTTTCTTTTTTTATGCACACACAAGTCCACACACATAGTCACCACCACTCATCTACCACCGTCGGAATCCACCTGCCGCCGCCACCTCAGCTATCGGTCGTCCTACGCCACCTGACTCCGACCATAGTCGCGTCCGACCGCAGCGAGTCTCCGCCGCAACCAGCCTCCGTCCGTCGTCTACCTCCGTCCTCCGCCGTGAACTCAGCGACCAGCCCGCTATGGAAGCTGCTTCATACGACTGCGACCTTCCCGGGTAGTACAGTGGTGGAGCAGACCGACATCCGTGGCAGCGCCGCCGTCTCACTCGACCTCGACTTCGACCAGAACCGTCACGGCGAGTAGCCGCCGAACCGACGTGCCCTGCAACTACCAGACCCGCAGCTTCCTCGGAGACAACGAAACGCGTCAGAGCTCTGAGAGCCGCTGTCGCATCACCGGCGACGGGGATGAGTACGACCGGTGACGGCGAGGTATCATCGGTGGCGTGCGAGAAGGGCTGCAGAGGATTGAGATGTTCAACTCAAGGGCTTATTTTTTAAAAATTTGACAAGTTGGAGGGACTCTTTTGCAATATCATCAATTTTATCTTATTCCATGGGTCCAATTTGTAATTAAAAACCATAATTAATATTTTAATATTTTCATTAATAGTTTATAGTTTTTATCTTTATGGCTAATAATAATAATAATAATAATAATAATAATAATAATAATGATAATGATAATAATGATAATAATAATAATAGTGATAATCTTACTTATTATAAAAAAATGATTAGAATTAATAATTATTTATTTGCTATTTTATATTATTTCCTGATTAAAAAATTAGTATGTAAATAAAATAAATTATTTATTTGCTAGTTTAGTATTATTTCATGATTATTTATTTGCTATTTTATATTATTTTCAGATTAAAAAATTAGTATGTAAATAAAATATAATGTGCAATTTTTTTTTCCAACGATATAATAACTCCATAAAACGGCCCAAAAAGGGGCAATGTTTACACGGGAAAAATCCCAATCCTGGGTAACCTGAGGGACCATGCAACATGCATGTCTAAATCGAAACAACAATACAACCAACAATACAAATACCCCCAGGAGAACAACTCAAACCAAACGACAGCCATACCACACTACACAACAAACATAAAACAAGGCCTCAGACACAAAACCAACGAAACAGAGTCAAACATAAACAAAAACATAAGCATAAGATTGCAACCCACTGACACAAGACCTAGACTCCAATCCTACTCATGCTTTCATTTCTTCATACTGTTGGTTTTGAATTCAATCCAGTCCCTAGAAGCTGCTCTGATAATCCATTCCTCCGGTTGCCACTGTCCCTCAAAAACCCACAGGTTACGAGCTCTCCAGAGCCACCAAAGAATATAGGTGGACAAATAGATTCTGTCCTCGGCCACATCATCATTCTTCATCGTGCTAATCCACCACCACCATTGCTTGAAATTCATCTCTTCTGTCTGCACTCTATTCCACTGTACAGTGGAAATCTTCCACACTTTCTTGGCTCTCTTGCATAAGAAGAAGACATGTTCTTGTGATTCTGTCTTTTCCCCACACACTCTGCAGACTTCATCCACCCTCATCCCTCTCTTCAGCAGGTTTAAGTTCACATGAAGAATATTGGAAAATGCCTGCCAGATGAAAATCTTCACTTTGCCCATCACCTTAAGCTTCCAACATCTGTCCCTGGCTTTAAAGTTCCCACTAGCAGAGGCACTGCTCTCAGCCATAGCCATAGAAACCATCTTACCTGAAAGAATTTTGATATAAGTCTGCTTGACAAAAAATTTCCCCTTTACAGATAGCACACATATTTTTTTGTCAGGTAGCCTGGGATTCAGAGACTTAATTTGCAAAATTTTCTCAGCAGTCTCGGGAGTAAACAAAGCTCTGACAAGATTTTTATCCCATTGAACACACCCAACCACAAGCAGATCTTTCACTTTAAACAAGTTCCCATCAATACCTACCCTTAGCTCAGGCTTCATATGAACACACCCTGGCACCCAGTTAGCCTCATTCAGTTTGGTGGTTTGCCCATCTCTGACAATGATTCTGGTAAACTTCTGTAAGTCAGGAAGAAAAGAAGCCCAAGATGCCCAAAGCCAGGATACAGCCCCTTTGTTCTGCCAATCAAATATAGCACAATCATTGAAATACTTCTGTTTAAGAACTCTGCTAATGAGTAACTCAGATTTCTCTATAAGTCTCCACAGCTGTTTTAAAATCATGGCTTTATTAAATAATTTTAGGTCCTTGAACCCCAGTCCACCCTCCCTTTTAGTTGCAGCAAGTTTATCCGAATTGAGCCAGTGCATCCCCTTATCCTTATTGTCACCTTTCTGCCACCAGAACTTGGCCATCAAACTGCACACCTCTTTACACACCGTAGCAGGTACAACAAAACATGACATAACAAAAACTGGTAGAACACTGAGCACATGTTTTACCAAAACCTCCTTACCTGCAGATAATAACATTTGATTTTTCCAGCTGCCAATTCTGTCCCTCACCACATTTATCACAAATTGGAAAATATCAACTTTTGATGCACCAATTCCTAAAGGTAAACCCAGATACCTGGAAGATCTCTTGACACTAACCCCATTCAACAATGCAGCAAGATTTGCAGTGAGATCTGCAGTGCTATTTTTACTCAGAAACAGGGAGGATTTCTGCAAATTAACTTTTTGGCCAGTGAACCCTTGATACTTATGAAGACAATCAATCAAAATGCCAACATTATTCTCATCAGCTTTACAAAACACAATAGCATCATCAGCAAACAGTAAATGAGAGATCATAGGCCCATACCTAGACACTTTCATCCCTTTAAAGGCACCAACAGAAACCTTATGATTCAGAAAGGCTGAGAAAACTTCAGAGATGAGAATGAAAAGATAGGGGGACAGAGGGTCCCCCTGTCTAATCCCCCTTGAGGACTTCACATAACCACAGACTTTACCATTCAAGTTAAAAGAGAAAGTAGGGAAGGAAATACAATTCATAACCCATCTCACAAATTTAGAGTGGAACCCCATTCTTCTCATCAGCTTTTTGATAGCATCCCATTCAACTCTGTCATAAGCCTTCTCCATGTCTAATTTCAAAGCCATAAACACATTTGGCCCAGATCTGTGTCTGTGCAGATAATGGAACATCTCATGGGCAATGACCACATTGTCAATCAACAGTCTACCAGGAACAAAAGCAGTTTGGGTATGGCTAATACATTCATCAAGACAAGATTTTAATCTGTCAGCCAAGAGTTTTGCAATAATTTTATAGATCACCCCACACAAACTAATTGGCCTGAAGTTGCAAAGAGACTCTGGATGCAAGCATTTGGGAATCAGGGTGATAATAGTGTGTTTCAAATTCTTCAGCATAAGACCAGAAGAAAAGAAATTGCCAATAGCACGACAAATATCATCTTTCACTAGGTGTCAGAATTTTTGGAAAAAAATAGAAGTCATACCATCATCCCCTAGTGCTTTCTCAGGAGCCATATTGAACACCACAACTTTAATTTCATCCTCCAAAAAAGGCCTGGTAATCTCAGTATTTACAGTGTCAGAAATTGTGACTGGAATATGTTGAAGCAGCTCCTCCCCACCCCTTGATCCTTCTGATGTAAAGAGGTCAGAATAAAATTTTGACACATGATTTTCAATAGCATCAGCATTGTCAAATATTTCCCTTGTGGAATGCACCAGCTTAGTGATTGAATTTGAATGTCTTCTCTGAGAAACACAGGCATGGAAGTATTTGGAATTGCAATCCCCCTCTTTGAGCCACAAGGCTCTGGATTTGCTCCTCCAGTACCTTTCTTCCTCCCTATGAGCTTGATCTAGATCCCTCTTGAGTTCCTCCCATTCCTCCCAGTTAGTATCCCTTCCTTTGCACCTCAAATCAGCCAACTGC
Source organism: Striga hermonthica (assembly GCA_902706635.1). NCBI lineage: Eukaryota > Viridiplantae > Streptophyta > Magnoliopsida > Lamiales > Orobanchaceae > Striga > Striga hermonthica. Next base: position 128,580 of record CACSLK010024540.1, read on the forward strand.
TCATTCAACACCTTAATGACCCTCTCATTATTTCTGTGAATTGGTTTATGCCAAGTAAGCAGAGCCATTCTGGTGTGCTTGATCTTCTGGTGAACTTGGTACATTGCAAGTCCATCTACCTCAATCTGCCACCCCAGTTTGACTGCTTCTTGCACCCCTTCCAAAGCCACCCAGGAGCTATCAACTAAGAATCTTTTATGCCTTATGGATACCTCCCTCTCAGTGTCAAAAAGTAGCACATTATGATCCGAGGCAGATCTATAAAAGTTGGAAGCCTCCATCTTAGGAAATTTACTGAGCCACTCAGCAGAGGCAAAAATCTTATCTAGTCTTTCTTCAACATACCCATCTCCACGTCCGTTATTTCCCCAGGTAAAAAAAGACCCTACCTGGGGAATTTCTTGCATAGCCATATTGAAGATAAAATCCTGAAATCCCACAAAGCTGCTGGGACTCCTAGCCACACCTCCTCTCTTCTCCTCATTACAAACTATGTCATTCCAGTCCCCGGCTAGCAGCCATCTATCTCCCCACTGATTTTTCTGTCTTCAAGATAAGCCCACTGCATACCCCTTTCCCTTATGTCTGTACTCATATACACAAATACCATCCAACACCACTCATCAATCCCTGCTCCTCTGACTTCAATTTGGATACAAAACTCATTACCCACAATTTGGTTTACTTCAGTCAACTGATCCCACATAACTAAAAGCCCTCCTCTAGTACCAGAGGGGTCAACAAAATGCCATCTAGGGTGAAACCCCAATTTTCTGCATACAGTAGTAGTAAAAGATTTATTTTTCTTAACATCAGATAAAAAAATTAAATTAGGGTGGTGAACTCTTCTGGAGTCCTTAATATGGAAAACTGTAGAGGGCCCACCCAGCCCTCTACAATTCCACACCATGACCTTCATTGGTCACTTGGGGGCCATTTATGGCTGGCCTTCTCCACCCTTTCAGCATCAGTACTCCCCTTCAGCTTCTTATCACAATGCTCCTCCTAACCCATGAACCTTCTGACCTTAAAAAATGACCATAGTCATACTCCTCTTCATGCTCCCAGCTTCTTTATCATACCCAGCAGATTCAGCAACTTTAGTATTTTTTAAATGGATACTAGGTTGCCTCTTCCATTTAGAACCTGTTCTCTGCCTCAGATTATAAGGACTCTCCTGCACTTCCACATCCTTCAAGATCTCTCCCCCTCTATCATTTGATTCTTCAACCTCCATCAGTCCTCCAGCAATAGTTTCAGCCAACTGCATCTCCTTTGCTTGATATACTTTACTTCTAGACTCTTCTCTTTCCTTCAGACTTTCTTTAATCACTGAAAAAGCCTCTGTGAATTGTTTCCTTGTTTCCTTTGACACTGAATGCCCTCTGATCTCAGAAGAAACAACTTTCGGTGAGCTATTATCAGACTCTCTAGAACCCAACAAGGCATTGGATTTAGGGATATTGTCTCTATCACCAGAATGATCACCAAAAGAGGACCTACCATCAGCAAATGTTTCATTTGCCTTCATCCAGTCCCCAAACTACCCTTCCACCACACAGCTATTTTCAAAATCCTCCTCATTTTTCTTGCAGTTCCTTTCTAAGTGCCCAATGAACCCACAATAATAACACAAATTTACTAACTTCTCGTACCTGAAGGCAACCATAACTTTTTGGTCTCCCAGCTTGACCGTTGTGCACCGAGGAATGGGTTTATCAGATTTATAGCCACCAAGATCTTAATGAAACTTCCAACATCCCCTCCCACTTTGCAGACAATATCATTCTTTACTTTGTTGAATATCTGACCAATTTTAATGCCAACATCAGTGCTCATCCAATTGAGAGGCACATTTAGCACCTGCACCCAAAGGACAATTTCCTCAAAACAGCTGTGATCACAATGCAACCCTGGAAACCATTCTTTTAGAATAAGGTATTGATTTTCGAACATCCAGTTATTGTCAGCTTCAACTTTCTTCATGTCTTCACGAGATAAAAAGATGAATTGAAAAAAAAATTCACTAATCTCCTTAACCTCCATAGAATTCTGCATACGCCAAATACCTCCCATAGTCCTTTTAATGCCCAGCAGCCCAGCATGTCGGTCTCCAACTATTTTGCCAAACAGACTGCGATTACATTCCTCCTCGCACGATTTAATATCGTCTTTTTTAATCTCGACCTCACCAGCTTCAGTCGCAGACAAAGACATATGCAAGAGCTTCCGCATCACACCCTCCTCCACATGGCCTCTAGAATTACTCCCCGGCGACTTATCCACCATTGAAAACTCCCACCCAAATCCCCAACCCAAAACCCTAGAAACTCCCGGCAGGGAAAATACCAGGAGCAGACAAACCCCCCTCGTACCCTCTCAGAAAGATTAGCCAGAAAAGAAAAAGAGATATCAAACGAGATAATTTCCACTCACCCGAGAGAATTCAAGCTCTCACCCGAGAGAATGCAATTTTCTATGAAAACAATTGTAAAAATAATGTGCAATCTAATTCTCCCCATATATAATTCTCGAATGCGCTGAGCCTACGTGGCTGCTTCTGGTGCTTCGGGATCTTACTTGGCGAAGAATCATGCCTTGTAATTAAGTTTAGACAAATAATATTGATATATTAATAATTAATAATCTAGGTTCGGACATTCCATAAATATTATTTATTTAACTTAGGTATTTTAATATCACTTGTACTAATATAACCTTTTAATTATTTGTAATTTTACATATTGAGGCACTAAGTGACTAATATATCCCCCACTTTGATTTGTTTCCTTCAATTAGCCATTGAATTGTAAATGTATTTTAAAAGTTGATAACTTTTGTATTTGTTATCGATTTTACATATATTATATATCAAATTAATCATCTTTTGATGATCTTCGGTTTGACATCCATATTATATATATGAAATAAATAAATTATATTTATCTTTATAATAATAAAAAATAATAATATTTATTAAAATTCATTAGAAAAATAAAATTATATATCAATTGATATATTTATTTTTAATGTTGTTATATGTTGTAAGTTAAAAATTTATTATAATATAACACAGGGAAGTCGCACAAATAAAAAGTATCATACTAAATATATAATAATGTATATATATTTGTAAAAGGTATTTAAAATTTTAACTACCTTTTTCCTCATTAATTTTAGATTTTAAAAAAAATAGCAAGCACCCGTATAATACACGGGTGTTGTACTAGTCGATATTAAAGTGCAATTCGTCCAACACTATGGTGAACATTGTCGGCATGTATTGTGCATATTGAACCAACCGATTTTTGTCCCATATCAAATTAAAAATGAACATAATTTATTGATTTATTTGGTTCGGCTATTCAAATTATTCTAAAATAATCGAAATTTTATTATATATATATTAAAATTATATACAATGTGTTAATTTTATTTATTATTTTTTATATTATATTGGTTGAAATAATTTGGGTTCGGTTGATTTCGGTTTCTGTTGTGCAAACTGATAGTTGTAATAAAGTGCAATGTGATGTTATATAAAGTGCAATGTGTTATTTTATACAGTGCAACATGTTGAAATATATAGTGAGCGACTGTAGTTTCTGTAAAGTGTAACGTGTTGTTTAATAAAGTGCAGTGTGTCGAAATATATAGTGAACTATTGTAATTTCTGTAAAGTGCAACGTGTTGTTTTATAAAGTGCACCGTGTCGGTATATAAAGTGCACTAATTTATATGATTACATATAAATTACGTTTTTAGAAAACTAGGTAAGAGTACAGTTAATTTTGTTATTTTTTTTTTCTAGTACACATTTCCTTCTTAATTGGACAAGTAGCAATCTTACCATCTTATAACTTTCTACAATTTTCTCTCCTAAATTATGATTTACAAATCACTTTCACACTATCTATTTCTCTTTTTTTTTTTTTTTCATCA
>CACSLK010024540.1:310606-321448 GCA_902706635.1 Striga hermonthica
TATAAAACAAACTAGTGGGCACTGCCCACCGTGGGTAGGTGAGCGGGCCTGTAGATTTAATTTCATTCTTCATAAGGGTTAGTTAAAAATGGATTAGTAACTACTTTTTTATTCCACTCGGATCTTTTGGAAACATAAATCTCATTTTTTTTTTCTTACAATGGATGATGTTTTAAAAGTGATTCAATATCTTTTTTAAATATAAAAAAACATTATTTCATTTTTTAAATAGTGTTTCAAATTTATTTTCAATATCATTAATTATAAATTTTCAAATACGTCTTCACTTTTATCATGCTTCCTATTTATTTATTTATTTTTTTTTTACAATTTTGTAATGTTTATATCATCTTACCATTTTTATTTATTTATTTTTTCCTTTTGTCCGCTTTCAACTTCTTAATATGTTGAAAATTCTTTATTCTATATTAGTTTTTATTTATTAGTTGAAATCTTTATCAAGTTTTGAAAAACTTAGCCGTCTTTATTTAAACTATGCAATTACGTTTATCAATTAATTATAAAATTATTAATTTATTTATTTCTTAAAAAACTTAAAGTTTGAACCATTAAAATTTAAAAAATTTATAATTTAATTCTAGAAAATTAGTTGATAAATTTGAATAATGAGATAACAGACAACAAATCCAGAAATTTGCAACATGTTTCTATTTAATGTCTTTGTAAAAGTTGGCAGGTATACACTAAAATACTTGAGCTACAACATACAAAAATGACTATAAATAGGCCAGTTACATTTATGAAAGGGAATGTGTTGAAAGCAATGGCTTCATTCCTTGGTACTTTGGGTGTAAGAACGGTCTTATCTATGACCTTGATGAACTCATCACTCATAAAGAAGATGAGTATTCCCGACTTCATTTGTTTAATGCGACCAAAATTACTAACATGCTTTCCGTCTTGTTTTCGGTTTCTTTCCCGGCGTGGCACTCTTCCTACGTTGGGTGGCTATGGCGGAAGCTTTGGTGGGGATTTCCGACGACTCGATGGCGAGACGACGTTGTTGTTGGCGTCATTCGCTTCAATTCTGGCAGTCAGGGTTGGGGCCGATGCCTTTATTTTCGATGATTCATGTATGTTTCCCTTGGTTGGGAAGGAAGGTTTCCTATAGCGGGGGATTTTTTCTTTTCTGGTTCACGATCGTCGTTTTGTGTTGGGGAAGTGATAGACGTTGATCTCCTAGTGCTATTCCAGTTGTGTCCTCTTTGAAATGGGGATTTGGTTCATGTGGTTGTAGATCTTGTTAGCCTTAACCATGTCTAGGGAGTTTGGAGTTTGTAGATCGGCCCTGATCTTGTTTTTCTTGGTGGTTGTCTTCATGTGTTGGCTCATGTGGTGACAACTTTGGAGCGGTTTGTTATTGGGAAGGACTTATTTTAATCTAGTTATTAGGGTCTTGTAGATTATGTAGTGTGTGTGTGTGTGTGTTGTAGTTTTATTATTCTCAATTTTAGTAGTTCTATTCTTGTAATATTGCAGGTACTTGTGCCTCTGACGCCTTTAGCACAACAATAGGAATTGTCTAATCGAAGAGTCTACCCGACAACTTTAGTAAGAGGGTGTACGTGCTTTGACTCCTCTCTAGATTGACCTGTGTGATTGTTTCTTACTATATATATATGTATAGGAAGATGTTGCGGTCCTCTTACGTAACTATTCCGTCGAAGTCTGTATCCGTTAGATTAACTATTTGTGACGGTTACATGACGATCTAATTGTTGGGAAAAATACGCTGAAATTTCCATGAAGTCGGATCTACAAAAGTGAAATAAAAAAATAAAAATTGACACACCAATTTGATAACGGAGTTCGGCCAATAATGCCTACGTCTCCGGACTACTGCAGATATTTATTGGGAAAAAGAAATCACTCGTGTTTAAAAAATACTCGCAAACTCACTCACAACTCGCAACACAAATACACACAGAAGCTAAAACTGCTCCCTCTCTTTTTTCTCTCTTTCTCTCTTTTGTTTTATTGTATTTGGTTGTTGTGGTTTCTTCTGCCGAATGCCCAGCTATTTATAGTGTGTAGTAGTGCATCTTTTGTCAACATATGTCTGCTTCACTTTTCAACATCTGTGGGCTATTGTCCAATGAAGTGTGCTGCTGCCATTTTTTATTCTTCTTTTGTTGTTTGTCAAAATGATGGGCACAATACCCAATATTTGACTCAACAATCTCCCACTTGAGGACTGATTTCAATCTGCCCTCACACCTCAATTACTGCAGTAGTCTTCTCCGGTCTGTTAATCTAGCAAGCCAACTGAAGTTGAGCACAACTTCAGTTTGTCAATGGTCACCACCTTTGTTAGCATATCTGCCGGGTTCTTGCTTCCAACAATCTTCTTCAAAATCAACACTTCATCCTCAAGAAGAGATCTGATGAAATGATATCGTATGTCAATGTGCTTAGTTCTGGAGTGAAACACTGAGTTCTTTGCCAGATGTATTGCACTCTGACTGTCACTGTGCAAGACACTCTCTTTTTTAGTGAAACCCAACTCTGCTAACAATCCTTGAAGCCATATCAATTCTTTATTGGCTTCTGTCACTGCTACATACTCAGCCTCTGTAGTGGATAGAGCAACAATCTTTTGTATCCGCGACATCCAACTAGCAGCTGTAGCTCAGACAGTGAAAACATAACCGGTGGTGCTTCTTCGGTGATCAACTTCACCTCCAAAGTCTGCATCTACGTAGCCCTGTAACTTTAGATCTTCTTTTCTAAAATACAAACACTTTTCTGTTGTGCCTCGTAGATATCTCAAGATCCATTTGACTGCTTCCCAGTGAGCTTTTCCTGGTTTTGACATAAACCTGCTCACAACTCCCACTGCATGGCCAATATCTGGCCTCGTACAGACCATTGCGTACATCAAACTTCCAATGGCTGAAGCATAAGGAATCTTAGCCATAAACTCTTCTTCTTCTTTTGTTTGAGGAGACTGATCCTTGGATAAACGAAAATGGCTGGCCAAAGGTGTACTGACTGGTTTGGCCTGGTCCATGTTAGATCTCTGCAAAACACGGTTGATGTACTCTGCCTGAGATAACTGCAAAACTCCCTTTTGCTTATCTCTCGTGATTTGCATTCCAAGAATCTTCTTTGCTGGGCCTAAGTCCTTCATGTCAAATTCTTTTGACAACTTCATCTTTAAATTTCTGATGTCTATCATATTTGATTCTGCTACTAACATGTCATCGACATAAAGTAGCAATATGATATAGCTGGACTCATATTTCTTGAAGAAACAACAGTGATCAGCATTACACTTCTGGAAACCTTCCTTGTGCATGAAGCTCTCAAACTTCCTATACCACTGTCTTGGAGCTTGTTTCAGGCCGTACAAGCTCTTCTTCAATCTGCACACCATATCCTTCTTTCCGTCTGAAAAACCTTCAGGCTGGTGCATATAGATCTCCTCATCTAGGTCTCCGTGAAGAAATGCAGTCTTCACATCTAATTGCTCTAGGTAGAGCTCTTCACTAGCCACAATACTTAACACAGTCCTGATAGTATTGAGCTTTACAACTGGAGCAAAGATTTCAGTATAGTCAACTCCTTCTTTCTGCTGAAATTCTTTGACAACCAGTCGGGCTTTGTATCTCCTGGAACCATCATGGTCTTCCTTCACCCGATACACCCATTTGTTGTGAAGTGATTTCTTTCCCATGGGTAACTTGACTAGTTCCCATGTCTGGTTTGAGATCAAGGACTTCATCTCGTCCTGACAAGCCTCCTTATAATCTTCAGGTTCCCCTCCATCGGTCAACAACATGTAGTCCATGTATCTCTTGTTAGGTACATGGGGCCGAGAGGACCTTCTCAATACAGGAGTTGGAGTATAAGGTTCTGATTGCTCACCGCTTTCTTCATTTGATTCCTCTGACCGAGGATTCCTTATTACAAGAATGTCTGGGATATCTTCCACCTCTACATAAACTGGCTCACTCGCTTCTGAGTTGCTGGAACTTGTGTTATACCGGTCCTTGTACATCACTCTTTCATTAAAGATGATATCTCTGCTGCGGATCATCTTTTTGGTTTCATCATCCCATAAACGGTAGCCAAACTCATCTTCACCATAGCCAAGGAAAGTACATTTCTTTGATTTTGGATCAAGTTTGTTTCTACCTTAATCACTGATGTGTACATATGCTACACACCCAAAAACTCTAAGATGTGAGAGTTTTACTTCTTTTCCGCTCCATACTTCTTCTGGTAACTTGTGATCCAATGGTACCGATGGATTTTGGTTGATCAAGTAAGTTGCTGTATTGACTGCTTCTGCCTAGAACTGCTTTGGTAGGCCTGACTGCACACGCAAGCTTCTGGCTCTTTCAGTCAACGTTCGATTCATAAGCTCAGCTACACCACTGTGTTGAGGCGTACCAGGCACGGTTCTCTCCATTCTGATCCCGTGCTCATAGCAAAACTTCTTGAACCTGGTGGTTACGTATTCACCACCATTGTCGGATCTGAACTTCTTGATCTTCAAGCTTGTCTCATTTTCCACCATAGCTTTCCAAATCTTGAAAGCTTCAAATACTTCTGACTTGTGTTTCAGAAAGTAAACCCATACCTTTCTGGAGTGATCATCGATAAAAGTCACGAAGTATTGCTTCCCACTAACGGATGGGACAGTCGTTGGACCCCAAACATCGGAGTGGACGAGCTCAAGCTTCTCCTTCTTTGGGGTTCTTCTACTTGTCTGAAAGATGACTCTCTTCTGTTTTCCAAGTATACAGCCTTCACACATGTCAATTTCTATTGACTGGTAATTTTCCTTTTGAGTGAATGATCTTCATCCCTTTTTCACTCATATGCCCAAGTCTTTGGTGCCATAGATTGGGACTTTCATTTGTTGCAACTGCAATAAGATGACATGCTCCTGTGGTCTTGTAAAGAGTACCACTCTTTTTGCCTCGAGCAATTGTCATCGCACCCTTTGAAATCTTCCAATCATCACCATAGAAGATTGTCGTGTAGCCTTCACTGGCTAGCTGACCCATGGAGATTAAATTCTTCGTTAGGTCGGGAATATGTCTGACATTTTTCAATTCCCAAACAGACCCGTTCAACTTGATTTTTACTGCACCTTTGCCGACAACCTCACATGATTGCTCATTACCAAGGTAAACTTTACCAAGATTTCCAGGAACATAATTCTCGAATAGTTCCTTCTGTGAGGTAGCATGAAAGGATGCTCCAGAGTCTAACACCCAAGACTCTTCTCTGTTCTCCAAAGAACATATCAACGTGTCTCCTCCTGAGACTGAGGCAATATTTGCCTCTTCTTTTGTCTCCTGGCCTTTCGGTGCACTCTTGCACTGGTTTCTATAGTGCTCGGTCTTCCCACAATTCCAGCACTCGATCGACTTCGAGTTTTGGGAACCACGATGATTTCTGGACCTGGATTTTCTTCTCTTTGATTTGATATGTCTGCTTTCTTTGGTTGAACTTCTTTCTCTCGACTCTGTATGCAATACAGAAGAGGTTGATGGTTCACCCGACTCCCTCCGCCGGATCTCTTCACTGAGAATCAAAATTTGGACATCATCAAATCTCAACTTATTGCTTCCCGATGAGCTACTCACAGTTGTGATTGTAGCATTCCAGCTTTCTGGTAGAGAAGACAAAAGTATTAAAGCCCGTACTTCATCATCAAACTCGATCTCAACTGAACTCAACTGGGTTGTAACTGTGTTGAGCTCATTGAGATGATTTGCCACCGGCGCACCTTCACTCATCCGCATGTTGAACAATCGCCTCATCAAATGGACTTCATTTGAGGCTGATGGTTTCTCGTACATGTTGGAAAGAGCCTTCATGAGGCCTGCTGTCGTTTTTTCTTTTGCAATGTTAAAAGCAACATTACGGGATAACGTCAGCCGAATGGCTCCAAGGGCTTGTCTGTCAAGGAGACTCCATTCTTCCTCCTTCATGTCCTCTGGCTTCTTTCCCGTGAGTGGTTGATACATATTCTTCTGGTACAGATAATCCCCGATCTGCATCTTCCAGAAGCCAAAGTCCGCACCATCGAACTTTTCAATTTTCATTTTTCCTTCGTCTGCAGCCATCACTTCGACTCTGATCTGACTTCTCTGCCGGATCATTTCTGTAATTTTTGTGAACTACCGTGTTTCAGAACACGTCGGTAGATAAATTTGTAGCGCCGACAAATTTTTCGCTATTTCCGTTTTTCACTATTCACGGAATAGTAACCCACACAAAAAAATTATAGAATTAACAATCTGGCTGTGATACCAGTTGTTGGGAAAAATACGCTGAAATTTCCATGAAGTTGGATCTATAAAAGTGAAATAAAAAAAAATAAAAATTGACACACCAATTTGATAACGGAGTTCGGCCAATAATGCCTACGTCTCCGGACTACTGCAGATATTTTATTGAAAAAAGAAATCACTCGTGTTTAAAAAACACTCGCAAACTCACTCACAACTCGTAACACAAATACACACAGAAGCTAAAACTGCTCCCTCTCTTTTTTCTCTCTCTCTCTTTTGTTTTATTGTATTTGGTTGTTGTGGTTTCTTCTGCCGAATGCCCAGCTATTTATAGTGTGTAGTAGTGCATCTTTTGTCAACATATGTCTGCTTCACTTTTCAACATCTGTGGGGCTATTGTCCAATGAAGTGTGCTGCTGCCATTTTTTATTCTTCTTTTGTTGTTTGTCAAAATGAATGGGCACAACACCCAATATTTGACTTAACACTAATGGTTAGAAACCCCAACGGAATGATTCCGTAACAGGACCTTAGCATTTCCCATATGTGTAATATTTATAGTGTTTTTTTTTTTTATTTTTTTTTTGAAAAAAAAAATATTTCATTAAAGAAGAAAGAGACAACGTCTCGTTGAAAAAGAAAACAAGCAGGAAAATGAAAATTTGAAAATTGTAATCGTTAGATCATCATGTAACCGTCGAGATAGTTGATCTAACGGTTACAAACCTCGACGGAATGGTTCCGTAACGACAGAGGCGAAACCAGAATTTAAAATTTACTCTGGCTAAAATTATGATAAAAAATACTATTTTTTAAATGCTTTTGCAACCCATATTTTCTTTGAAATATATTTATTCAACTAAATATATTTTTTAGTTTAAAATTAGGATTAGACTTAAAAAAAATCAATGAAACTTCATTACAAGTTACAACAACAAGGAAAAATAAATTATTAAGAGAGAAAAAGAACACTTATTAAGAACAAATTTAACTTGTTGAACATTTTTTTTCTAAAATTTCAAGGAACTATTTAATTTTTTTCAAAATATAGGAAACTCCTCAAAATTGATATCTATGAGATAATTATTTAAATTAAAATTGTTCGATAATTTTATTTGATGTGCTTATGTCATATATTTTAATTAGTTATACTAACATATTCAATTTCAATTTTAATTATATATGCTGAATTAAAATTATATAATTATAATTATATATCCTCCCTATATATTATTCTCGAATGCGCTGAGCCTACGTGGCTGTTTCTGGTGCTTCGGAATCCTACTTGGCAAAGAATCATGCTTCGTAATTAGGTTTGGACAAATAATATTGATATATTAATAATTAATAATAATATAGGTTCGGACATTCTATAAATATTATTTAGCTAACTTAGGTATTTCAATATAATTTTTACTAATATAACCCTTTAATTCTTTGTAATTTTATATAGTGAGACACTAAGTGACTAATATATCCATGACTTTTGATTTGTTTCCTTCAATTAGCTATTGAATCGTAAATATATTTTAAAAGTTGATAACTTTTGTATTTCTTATCGGTTTTACATATATAATATATCAAATTAATTATCTTTTGATGATTTTCGATTTGACATCCATATTGTATTATGAAATAAATAAATCATATTTATCTTTATAGTAATAAAAAATAATAATATTTATTGAAATTCATTAAAAAAATAAAATTATTTCTCAATTGATATATATATGTTTAATGTAGTTATATGTTGTAAGTCAAAAAAATATTATAATATAACACAGATAAGTCGCACAAATAAAAAAGTATCATACTAAATATATAATAATATATATTTTTATAAAAGGTATTGAAATTTTCAATTACTTTTTTCTCATTAATTTTAGATTTTAATAAGAAAATTAGCAAGAACCCGTGTAATACACGGGCGTTGTACTATTTATATATAATACATGAGCCAAAAAAATTCTACCCGGGCTAAAGAGGCTGAGTTCTACATGGCTCCGCTCATACGTAACGGGACCGTAGCACCTCCCCTTATTTATTACTATATTTGTTGTGTTTTTGACATTTTTGCACGTCTTGCAAATAAAAGTATAAGAAAAAGGAAAGTTAGAAAATACTTGATATGGTCGGTGACATTTATTCAAACATGCGAAAAAGATGGTCACTCTACATAATGTAGTATACTGATTAGAGCTAGGCGTCTTCTCCACCCTTATCGCCATTTTTTCTCTCTCTATCACTCTACATAATGTAGTATACTGATTTCTCATACCAACCCAGATATATACTAGTCGATCTCAAAATGGCTGGCTCACAGAACAACCTAGAAGTTTTCGATCGTGTTGGTATGGCTCATATATTGACAAAGGAAGGAGACAGGCTGATGACTGCGAGCGTAACGGAGCGAACGTAGCGAGGGAAGCGGATCGACCGAGCGAAGTGAGCGGACGTAGGCACATTGCCGAACCACGTAAATCTTATGTTGTTTACTTTTCTCGTTTTTTAATTCGTATGTCATATTGTCATCTTCTCTCAACAGATCGGATATCCAAGCTCGTGGCCTAGGTTCCAGTAAATGTCCTTCACCTTTTCTAATGTCCCTGCTAATACTCCTTTTTTTTTTTTTTAATTATTATTATCCAGTTGAATTTTTCTGACAATCCGCGAATTTTTTATTGGTTGGTTGGAGTTAACCAGTGATAAACTAGCCAATGGATGGATTTGAGTTAGCAGTGTGTAACTACAGGTTTGAATATATTGTATTGGAAAGGTCGATGTGGGACTTCTTTTTTCCTTCCCTCCAACTGCAGTGCCTAAACTTATTATAGGAAAAATGCTACAGTCCGGTTACGGAACCATTCCGGTGGGATTTGTAATAGTTGGATGCACATGCAATATTAATCTACATGACATCTAACGGTCACAAATCGCAACGGAATGGTTCCGTAACGAAATTGTAGCCTTACCCCTTATTATATGATTCAATTTGGGGTTGAACAGAGACTTTCATCTTCCATCAAATCATTATTTTAATTGCGTTGAGCCTTTGCGTTAAGATTTTGAGGGATATGGTATGGTTCATTAAGGTCTAAAAGGATTGACATTTTTTTTTTTTTTTTTTTTTCAGTTGAAGAAGGAAGGAAGGGAAAAGATCTGCTCGTTTAAGTTTTTTGCTTGTAAATAAAATAGGATGAAAGTTTGTTGGAAGATGAATGAATTTTGGGATTCATTGAATATGAGGTCAAACATGTTGATGAAAGTTGCTTTATTGTAGAAGTAGTCAAATAAATGGTGGAATTGCAATATTAGTTTTAAAATATGAAGGGTTGCAACGAACGAAGCGAAGCGAAGTGAAGGAATAGAAGAGACATTTGACGATAAGCTTGAGGAGGTGTATTCTAGAATTTTCTGAAAAAAGTGAGTTCAGGCATGAAGAAGATCTTGTGGCTTTTATTGTGTTTAAGCAAATGCGAGGATGTGTTGTTTTCGTTTCTGGATACTAATTAGTAACTAGTTTTAATGTGATCCAGTCTCATATTTGAAGGTTATAAGGATTTGTATATATGTTTCAATGGCCCTCGTCTGAGCCGTTTGTATCGCTACAAGATATAGTGCTGTGCGCAGGCAGTTTGAATCACAGAATGGAGAACCTGAAACTCAGGTACAAGATTTGACTACTCTTCTGAATGGATTCATAAGCTTGTACATATGAAGGAGACAATGTTGTGCTACAACTACGTGTAATCAATCTTCTTTAGATTTTTCGTCTTTAGTGTAATTTATGGCTGATATTGTCGTTTGTTTGATAGAAAACTCGATTCACAAAAAGGAACAACGACCATAGTTATTTGTTAAAAAGCGATCATTGTTGCTCGTATGCCGGATTGTTGATATCATTCAATACCTCTTGTTTTGGATGCCATAGTTATTTAAGGCTGAGTTTGAAATTTTGTCGAATATGAATATTATTATTACCCTTAAATTTTTGGTCTTGGAATTTCCAAGTTAACTTGGAATAAGCATGCATCATAGCTCCTCACAACTAATTCTGTTGTCAGCTGATTTGGTCGCAGCAGCAATTGCTCACTGCCAGTTAATTGTTGTCTCCAAGTAAGCCTTTTTATTTTTCTTTCTGTTTAGGCCTGGGCCGATTTTTAGTACAATGCCAAAACTGAAATGTTGGAGTGTTTGGACTAAAATTGTTATGGCGTTTAACCAGCATGACTAAAAATGCATTTTGCTGTTAAATTAATGTCATGTTTCACCTTTTAAGGTTCGGCCCAGTGCTGTTGCTCTTGTTGATGCATTTAGTTATAGTGACCACATTACTTGAATTCGATTCTTTGCCGTTATGATGGAAATGTTTACCCGAAACTTTACGAGGCAGCTTGGAAGGACCCTTTGAACGAGTCGGTTCTGCCTGACGGTTATCACGAGTACGTGAAGCCGTTGCTTGAGCAACAACTTCACAATGCAAAGTTGTAGGTTGAGGAAATTTGGAGCGCATCAGGAAAAAATTTTAATCTGGCTTTTGTGTTGACTTGGCAATTTGAAGTCATGGCAT
>CACSLK010024540.1:335181-345733 GCA_902706635.1 Striga hermonthica
GTCCTATCCCCACAACAAAAGACTCACTCACCCACTCACCTCTGCACACAAAAATCATGTCCGGCATCTCTTTTCGGCTGTGCTCTTCTGCACTCCTCCCCATCCTCCTCCTGTGCGCCCTCGCCGACGCCGACCACCACCACCACCCCTCCTCCGGCCTTACTCTCACCCTCGTCAACAACTGCCCCTTCACCGTCTGGCCCGCCATCCAGCAAAACGCCGGCCACCTTCCCCTCGAGCGCGGCGGCGGCTTCGCCCTCCCCACCCTCCACCACTACTCCTTCCCGGCGCCAACCATCCACTGGTCGGGCCGGATCTGGGCCCGCACCGGCTGCTCCCACTCCGGCGGCCGCTTCTCCTGCGCTACCGGAGACTGCGCCGGCCGCCTAGAGTGCGCCGGCCTCGGCGGAGCCGCACCGGCCACCCTGGCCCAGTTCACCCTCCACCACGGCGGCGCCGCCGACCTCTCCTCCTACGGCGTCAGCCTCGTCGACGGGTTCAACGTCCCGATGACGGTGACGCCGCACGAGGGGAAGGGGGTGTGCCCGGTGGTCGGGTGCCGGGCGGATCTGCTCGCCACGTGCCCCGTCCCGCTGCAGGTGAGGGCGAGGGCGGGGGCGGCGGTGGTGGGGTGCAAGAGCGGTTGCGCCGCCTTCGAGACGGACGAGCTGTGCTGCCGGGGACACTTCAACAGCCCGCAGACCTGCCGGGCGTCGAGCTACTCGACGTTCTTCAAGCACGCCTGCCCGCACACCTTCACGTACGCGCACGACAGCCCCACCCTCATGCACGAGTGCTCGGCGCCGAGGGAGCTCAAGGTTATATTCTGCCATTAATGGCGCGTGGGATCTCATCTTGTTATAACTATTTGGAATTGAAGGGTCTCTGTTTGTGTTTTTCAGTACTGTTTTAGGGTGATTTTGGGCGTGGGTGGGTGAGTACACTCACTGTCTGCTTTATTGGTGTCATTGTGTTTGTTTTAAATAAAAAAAAAATCTTGCTAATTTAGGAATTTGTTAAAATGTCTTTAAATTAGTTCAATTTTTTTCATAATAAAGTAAATCATTGTAAAGACAACGATTATACAGAAAAAATATACAGATGGGAATTAGGGATAAATTTTTGACCAAATTTGATGGTAAAAAACATGTTAATATAAAGGAAAATGGTACTCTCGTTACGGAACTATTCAGTTGGGGTTTGTACTGTTAGATCATAGTTGTCATAGATAATTGACATAACTGTTATAAATTTCGATAGAATGGTTTATTAACTGAACCGTACCTTAAAGTATATATGTGTGCCTATATGAGTGACACGTCATGATCCAACATGTGCATAGGGAAGTAAATTTTACGGCCAAACTATATTGCGAGTTTGGCGCTTTCCTCCCCTCTGGGGTTGCAGCGTGTCCCTTCGCCGATTTTAAAATCAATGAAATCTAACAAAGAAATTTTTACATTGATTAAAGTCAAAGTGTCTAAATAGCGCTCTTTCAAATTGCTAATGCGATGGTTCTCAACAAACATCTCAGAACTATAATCTCAAAATATTACAACTTACTTTAAACACATAAAATTTTAGCGAACCTATATAAATTTATCAACCATAATTATATATAGTTCAATTCGCTCGAATGAATATGCAAGCGGTATTTATAAATGTGAAAATTGTCTCGACCGCGATGAGCCCAACACCTATAAATAGGTGTCGTTGGTCGTTCACAGCCTCTAGAACCCACATGCGTCCGACAGTGTTCACTCATTCGAATTCATTTGGTTTTAATTTTAACCAATGTCCGAGCTATCTTTTTGTTTTTTAAGAAAAGAAGGGCATTGCATTACACAAAACTCAAAGTTCATAGTACAGACACAACTAATCAATTGATTGAATCGTTCACTAACAACTCCCAAACAAAAATTAACCCTAGAAATCCTCTCCGAAGACCCAAACAAACAACAGTCACACGCAACCAACACAAAATAAATTACATAATTTCAATATCAGTCCACTATATATATTTGTCATTTTCCAACAAATGTCCATTTTTTAGCATATATAGAACTTAGTATATTAATTTGAAAAACTCACCAAATAAGGTACACTATTGATTAGTGGCAGAATTCTAATTCGGAAGTCGCTTGATGTCCATCTCAAGTGAGTAACCTACCATTAGATTTTTCTCGTCGAGGCTGTCGCATCCGCAAACTTTTAGTCTAATTACAAGTTCGTTTGCCCACTCAATTTACTTTTTATAGCGTTGTCTTCGAGGTCGGATATAGTCACGTTGTTTGCGCCACGTGTCGGTCAATGCAGTTTGGGTGTCAACAAATATATACATTTTTTTTTATAGTCAGTCAAGTGTCGATACACTTTAGACATGCGTCGATAAAATCAAATTATTTCATTCGTTGAGAGCCAATCACCACCAACGATTCTACAGTTTGACACATGTTTTTTCGATACCAGTGAAAGTTCTCGAAGAAAGCCAAAAAACCCCACGAAAATCGAAGTCTGACCAGAAATCAGAGCAAACGAGATGAGGTATCCGAGGCTCCTTATTTTTTCTTCACAGACTATTAACCTTATCTTATAAATAATTAACTCACCAAAGCTTTGTAATTTAGCCAGTTAAGTTAAACAATTCAAGTTTTGAACTCATATATCCACAATTGTACAACGATTAGTGTGTGTGTGTGTCCACTCAAGATAATATAATTTAACATGCAATTGCATGCAAGAAACATAGAAAGGATACAATTTTTTTTTTACTGAAAATCCCCCTGTATTAATTCGAAACGTGTTGAACTTAAAGTAGCGAACTCGCATGCTTCAAGATCTTATGTGACAAAATTACATGGTTCGGGTTAGATAGATTTTAATTTATTTCGAATCCAAATAAATTATATTAATTATTTATGGTCATGTTATATGTAATAATTGTATTTTAATATTATTTTATATTTTAAAAGTTAATAACTTTTTATATTTTTTATCAGTTTCACATATCAAATTAATCATCGTTTGATGAGGTTCGATTTAACATTTATATTGTATGTATAAAAAAATAAATTATATTTATCTTTATAACAATAATAAAATTGTTTTCTAATAGTAATTAAAAATAAAAAATTTATTAAACCATTTAATAAATTTACATTTCAAGTAATTATATGATATAAATTATAAAAATACTATAATATAACACATGCAAGTCGCATAAGTAACAATTGACATTCTACAATATATAATAAAAATATATATTTTTATAAAAAAGTAAATAAAATCTAAAATATTTTTTTTATCGTTAATCTTAAAATTTAAGAATATTTTTTTAGCAAGCACCCGTTTAATACACGAGTGTTGGTACTAGTGATTTCTGTTGATTAACCAAGGTTTAATTAATTTAGAAAAATATGGTATGACTAGATGTTAGTGAAATTTTGAATTTATGTAAATATAATATTTAGATAATTGCATATGATTCCTTTATATTACAATACTGAAAATTTTATATTTTATCATCTAATTAAAAAATAAACTATATGTTATTTGGATGAATTCATGATGTAAGTAAGAAGCAAGCATGCACCGTCATCATATTTTGGTTTCTTTATAGTCATAATCTTGCAAATTTGTTTAGTACTGCTTCAGAATATCATATCTGGCTTCAGAATATCATATCTGCTTCAAAATGTGACCGACATGGCTGCCCCATGCTTCGATAAATTACTTTTTGATTTGCTTTTTTTTATTTCAAGAGATTCTACGGTCCCATTACAGAATCGTTTCGTCGAGATTTATAACTGTTAGATCAACTATTCACCACGGTTACATAATGATCTAACGGTTGCAAATCCCGACATGGTTCCGTAACGGGACTGTAGCATTTCCCTTTATTTTATTTTACGTTATTACTAGTACAACATCCGTGTATTATACGGGTGCTTATTAAAAAATTATTTTTAAATTTTAAAATTAATGAGAAACTATATTAAATTTAGTTTACTTTTTTACAAAAAAAAAATATATTACTATATATTTTAGAATGATATGTGTTACTCATGACTTACATGTGTTATACTATATTAGTTTTTATAACTTATATCATATAACTACTTGAAATATAAATATATTTAGTTGATAAATAATTTTATTTTTCTAATTAATATTAAAAATAATTTTATTATTGTTATAAAGATAAATATAAGTCATTTTTTTATACATACAATATGGATGTTAAATCGAAGCTAATCAAAATAAGATTAATTTGATATATTACATATGTAAAACTGATAAAAAATACAAAAGTTATTAACTTTTAAAATATATATACAATTCAATAGTTATAATAAGGAATGATATTAAAATGTAATTAATACATGTAACATGATCATAAATAATTAACATATTTATGGTAATCCGAACTTAATTATTTTTTATTTGGATTAAATTAAAATTTACTTAAGTCTAATAACGAAGCATATAATTTTGCCACATATAATTACGAAGCACTAGAAACAGCCACGTAGACTCAGCTCGTTCTGGATAACTAGTGCATACCCCGTGCGATGCACGTGATACATATAGTAAATCAATTATTTCTATAGAACTTGTACGTCTAGACAAAAAAACAAAACAATACGCTTTGATCATCCATATTTCACCTCTTTTAATAAGTGACATTTATTTAAGCCAAAATTAACATGTTAATTAATATATAATTCAGCTAACACGTCATACTAATATATTTTATTTGATTTTAGAATATATATTTATTCATTGATATAAGAAAAAATAAAAATTTTATTTATTCTTGTTCACCATATAATACTCAATTATTATTTTATTATAAAATTTATAGTCCTATAATGTCATTATTATTTATAAAAGTTATAGAAGTAGTCTTCTTTATGTAATGAAATTCAAAATAAAATTTTGAGTATAAATGTTTACAAAATATACACACATGTTTTTTAGAATTCAATTTTCTCATAATAACTTTTTTTTTAAAAAAAAAAAATGATTTAGCAATTGCCAAAAAATAAATTCCTTACATAATCAAGAGATTAATTCTAATTTTCATCATAAGGCTTTATAGTTTATTTAACATACTATGCAATAGAAAAATATTTTACAATAAGTTCATTTTTGAAACATAACAAAAAAAAGTGATAAAAACACTATCTTAGTTGACAATAATATACAAATAAATAACATGTCAAAATTTTAAAAAATAACTAATATAATTTTATTATCTAACCATCAATAAAATCATTTAATGATGTGATCACTATCTTTTAAATGATAAATAATATTAATTTATTTAAAAAATAATAGTTTTTTATATAATTAAATAAAGGTTAAAAAATATTACTCGACAACTATGAATTATAATGGATATCAGTAAAATCATTGCATAAATTATTTAAGGAAAAAATCTTTAAGATCATATCTTGATAGTAAATGTAAATAATTAAATATGCAAGCATTTAAATTTTAAAGCATATAGTAAAATATTTCTAAATAAGGTGTGCATTAAATGTGTGTTGACTTTTCTTGTTACTATTTTTAGTAAATAGGTTGGCTTTTAATATATATATCTATACTTATATTAAAAGCCATCCTATTTACCAAAAATAGTAGCAAGAAAAGTCAATTCACATTTAATGCATACTTTATTTGGAAATTTTTTACTATATGCATTAATTGCTTACATATACACATTTCCTATTCAAATATGATCAAAAAGATTCCTTCCTTAAATAATTTTATTAACTTCTGCAATAATTTTACTTATATATATATTATAATTCATATTTGACGATAGTACTTTTTATTTTTATTTGAGTATATAAAAAACAAATATGTTTTTTAAATTAATATTTTATTTATCATTTAAGTGATAATGATCACATCATTAAATGATATTACTGATGGCTAGATAATAAATTAAAATACATTAATTATTTTTTAAAATTTTAGCATGTTATTTATTTGTATATCTATACTTATTATATAAGGTATCCTATCTACCAAATTTAGTAGATTGAAAAGTCAACGTAATTAATACATTGCTATTTCTCTCCAGAATTTTATTTAATTATTTTATTTATTTATCTTATATCCCATAAAATCAGTTTAAGAAAAAAAAATCCCATAGCATCTTACAAGTAAAAAAAAGACGTAAAATATTTATTAAAATAAAAAAAACTTTATTTATTTGTCTTATTTCATATTAACATCGATTTTGTCAAAACAAATCCTATAAAATCAGTGAAGTCAAAATTTGTACGTAAAATCTATCTATACTTAAAAAAAGGCAGATTCAAAATTCTTTATCTAATTCCTTCTTTTACTTATCTAATTCCTTCTTTTCCTTATCCAATTCTTTTTTATTATCTAATTGTATGAAAATCTGTTCTGATTTTGTTCAATCCTCTAATTGTATTTGTATTATATGGTTTAACAAAAAAAAAATCCCATAACATCCGATAAGTAAAAAAAACAAAGTACGTAAAATCTTTACTAAAATAAAAAAGGCTTTATTTATTATCTAATTTATTATCTAATTTATTATCTAATGAATTATGCACCCGTGTTCAGGAGCTACTTAACGGGCAAGCTCTGTGGAAATGACTCATTTAGTGCTTCTGTCCCGTGCATACGGTATGTATTTTTATTACATACTAGAAAATTGTGCACCCCGTGCATCGCACGGGCTCTGTACTAATAAATGACCTTAAAATTGTGCACCCCGTGCATCACCCGTGATCACATTTTAGCCATTACAGGTCACGTACTATATATATCCCGTACATTTTTTTTTTTAATTTATTTATATAATTATAAAACTCGATAAGTGATCTTAAAATTGTACACCGTGCATCGCACGGGCTCTGTACTAGTATATATATATATATAGATGGAGGATGGGGGGATTATAAATAGTAGGTGAAAGTGTAAAGGGGATATGCATGAACCGACATGAAATATCTAGAAAAGGTGTCCGAAAATGAGCACAACTTTTGTCAGCGAATACGTATCTATTCTCCGCATGTGATCTTCCTTTTCTTTTGCTTTGATATTTATCCGAAAGTTCAAGGGTAAATTTTTTACAATTACTAATAACATGCATTTTTTGAAAAAAAAAAAAACAAAAGAAAAAACTATTAATTTACAGAATTACTAATGCTTAGATATAAAATATTTCTACAATATCCTAAAATTTTTCAACCGGATCATTTTTTTACCATTTTCTCAACGTAATAAATACAATTAAATAATATCAATCAATCATCTTTACTCAGCACGTTACGTTAATTTTAATGCATTATTTATTCACTCACATAATTTTAACTAATCACTATTAAAAAACATCTTTATCATACTTTTACAATAAATTAATTTTAATAATTTTATTTTAAATATTATTTTAACATAAACTCAAATATCACTAAAAACTAAATTATTCCATGTTTTTCAAAATCCAACAAACTACTAACTTTTTGAAAATGTAATTTGACCTAACCACTTAGGGGTCGTTTACTTTGAGGGAATGGGATAGGATAAGGGAAATAATCCCGGCTATCCCGCGTTTACTCCGCGGGAGTGGGATAGGCTTAATCTGATTTGGCGTCTACGTGGCAGGCTTTAATCGGTGAAATTCGGACAAAAAAATCCCGCCACCCACCTGTGACAATTTAATCCTATTTTTATCATACCTATTTTGCCCTCAGTTTTTTGTGTAAACTGACCAAAATACCCCTTATTTTCACTGAAATAACAATTTTATTACAGATAAAAGTGGAAAAATCCGTCAGTTGCCCTAGCTGCAGAAAGCACATTGCGACGCCATTGTTCATCGTAGAGAAGCTTCTGAATCGAAAGGTGAGCTCCTCTTTTGTTGCTACTTTCATTTTCATTTTCGGTTTCATTCGATTTGTCGCAAACTTCAAAGAACACCACAATTGTTGACGAGCAATTTGACCTAGATTCTTCAGACACGAAGACAAGCAAAGAAGCCCTAGCCTCGGATTCTCCGTCGCATCTACAGGTGAGCTCCAGACTCGCCCTTTTACCTCTTCAATTTCGATTCACACTTCGTCCCTCGATTTGAAAATGTGTCTTATCTGGGCTTGGTTGTTTCTGTCGTCTATTTTGTATGGGTTTTAGTCTGGCAGATTATAATTCGAAAACGAGTAGCTGGATTGTTACTTCTTACCAAATGAATCAAGCTCAATGTTCAAGTTTTATTAACGAGAGAAAGTTTTCGCATTTTGTTCCTTGTTTTAATGAATCTAGCTCAAACAATGTGTGTGTACTGGGTTTGGAGCTTTTGGTCGCCCCACCATTTTATTGTATCGATTGGTCATTTGTTTGTGTGGGAGGCATTTACTGTGTTATCTGGTGAGATATTAGTTCATTGCGATTTGCTTAATTTGTTCACTGTGTTTGTTACCATGTAATATTTAATTTAGTTCACAGCTACAAGCAAAAAAAAAAAGGATGGCATAAAAAATTGAACGAAGTCAGTCACAAGTATAAGGTGGTCTGCTTAAGGGCCTTCTGTGTAGTATTATATGATTTTTGACTACATTCTATTGTACTGGTAATTGAACCTTCATTATGCTTTACTTCTTGTTAAAAATCTTGCATCCATTGTTATATGTTTATGTTGAGAAATATGCAGTGTTATGTGGTCAGCTGTATAATTTTTCATATGAGTTCAGCTGTATAATTTGTCATCTGGTGTACATATGATCTGCTCTTCACTACTTTATGTCACTGAATTTCCAGTTTGCAAGTAGCTGTGAGCATTACACCTTGTTAAAAATCTTGCATCCATTGGTTATATGTTTATGTGGATAGATATGCAGTGTTATGTGGTTCATGTATTTGTGTTGGTTGTGGTACATTCTTTTTTACTCTTTCGGCTGTATAATTTGTCATGTGAGTTCAGTTGTGATTTGATTTGTTTGTTTGAATTGTGTTTGTTATGTTACTGATATGAGCATCAAGATCATATGCCAAAAGCTGAAATATGATTTTTGAGCTGTTGTGTCAAACTTATCTCATATGTACAAAGGACAGTATATTAATGCTAAGTTGAACATTGTTGCTTCCTAATTTGATTGTTCCTATTTACTTTTTTTGGATTGTTTGGTTTTCTTCTCTACTGAATACACCCCCATTTCCAGTTGGCAAGTAGCAGTGAGCTTTACACATTGTTAACAATCTTGTATCCATTGGTTATATGTTTATGTGGAGAGAGATGCAGTGTTATGTGGTTCATGTATTTGTGTTGGTTGTGGTACCATCTACTTTCACTATATCTGCTGTGTAATTTGTGATATGAGTTCAGCTGTATTATTTGACATCTGGTGTACATATTTGTGTTGGTTGTGATGCAGTCTTTTTGTTATGTTAGTGATATGAGCAACCAAATCATATGCAAGCTGATTTCTATTTTTTGAGCAGTTGTGTCATGTAGAAACATATGTACAAATGACAGTAGTTTAATGCAAAGCCGAACATTGTTGCTTACTAATTTGATTGTTCTTTTTTTATTTTTGTCATTGTTTGGTTCTCTTCTCTACTCAACACACCTCCATTTCCAGTTGGTAAGTAGCTGTGAGCTTTACACCTTGCTAAAATTCTTGCATCCATTGGTTATATGTTTATGTTGAGAGATATGCAGTGTTACATATTTGAACCCATAGTATCTAAATGCATACTCATTGGTTATCCTCTTGGTTATAAACTCTATAAACTTTATAACCTGGAAACCAAGAGAACATTCTTTTCTAGAAATGTGCTTTTCAATGAGAATGTTTTTCCTATAAAGCTAAACCTACAGAATCCTCTACTCTGTTCCATGATCCTCAACCTTTTCCCCTTATGAAATCTCAGTTCCTCCACACAGAGAATCACACTATATGAACAAAAATGATATCATCCCTGCAAACAATCTTCAGCCCAGAAGAAAATTCACAAAACTATCCTCACCTCATACCTTCTTCAAACTCTGTTTCATCCAATTTCTCCTTTAACTACATATCTCATAGCACATCTGGTACATTGATTACCCTATATCTAGTTATCTTTGTACATCTCAACTATCCTCACCTAATTGTTGCAAGACTGGGCATTTATATCTTGTCACATTGTTGCTTTCTAATTTGATTGTTCTTTTTTTATTTTTTTAGATTGTTTGTTTCTCTTCACTACTTAATACACCCACATTTCCAGTTGGCAGGTAGCTGTAAGCATTACACCTTGTTAAAAATCTTGCATCCATTGTTATATGTTTATGTTGAGAAATATGCAGTGTTATGTGGTCAGCTGTATAATTTTTCATATGAGTTCAGCTGTATAATTTGTCATCTGGTGTACATATGATCTGCTCTTCACTACTTTATGTCACTGAATTTCCAGTTTTCAAGTAGCTGTGAGCATTACACCTTGTTAAAAATCTTGCATCCATTGGTTATATGTTTATGTGGATAGATATGCAGTGTTATGTGGTTCATGTATTTGTGTTGGTTGTGGT
>CACSLK010024540.1:367503-381009 GCA_902706635.1 Striga hermonthica
CGGCGTATCTCTTCTCTCTTATTCTCTTCTTCTTCTACTGTTTCTATCTTTGTCTACTTTACACATAGATTTTACATATTGTCAATCTATATTACAACAAATCCCATATTTTTCAGAATTTATATTTATACTTATCCAAGAGATTCCAATTATTTTTCAAAACACAGTTAACGCGTTTTAATTATGGCCGATATTTTATTTGCATATAAATTTTGTACGTATTATTTTAAAATGGAAATCCACATGTATCAAATAATTTAAATTGAGATTTTACAAGATTTCCTAATTCTCTTTAAAAAAAAGTTGGGTTTGAAAATAATCGAAAGAAAACATGTTCATAATTCTTTTTTTTTTTTTTTCAAACCAATTGCTTATAAAAAATTATCCAAATTAATAATTAATAACAATTATGTAATTGATTTGAAATCTAATTTTTTTAACACAAATATTCTGAAATTTTGATTCACTTATTATTTGACCAATTATAAATCCACTATTCAAATTTACATACTAGTAAATAACAAACTTATAATTACTAAATAATCATATGAACGACTAATAATAATAAATTTAAATCAATCATATTAAATTTTACCTAATTTATTGAACCGCTCTGCTCTTTGGTTTAGTTGTTGGACTTTCCCGCAAGCCGGACACGCAGCAGAATTCATCCAAAACCTTACGGATCACAGTAGCTTGGGCAAGCAGCAGCTATGACATCGTCCATATGGTGGATTTGGAAGAGGTCGGGCATCAACATCAAGGTGCCAAAGGAAGGTAAAAGCTATCATCGAATTCATCCTAACTATAGGACAGGGTCAAAAGTCGTAGCCCAGAAGCTGCTCGTTCTGGAATTTCGAGATTAAAAATATCTAAATAAATAAACCACAAGTCAAAGAAATTCAATTTTACATGCCATCTGATTTTACTCGATCAGATAATAAAAAATCTAATATATTATAACCAAATTTTTAGGGAACATTCACCTAAAACAAAAAATTTATTATCTTTAAAAATTATTTTATATTCCAATTGCAATATCGGATTCAATTATATCTACAAAAGTAATTTTTGCAATGTTGTCACATACTGTTAAAGAAGTTCGCTAAAACAATTATCAAAGGAAAATTATTTTATTTCTCATTTTATATAAAACAATTATTTTATATTTCTTTGTTCGCTCCGAGAACAAAGAAATATATATCTCATTTGAAAGATTCACTATTATCTTATCTCAAAATAAATCGGAGTGAATGGAAAGATAACAAATAATTTACAACATCTATATAAGTAGTCAATTACACAAATCATCAACCACATCTCTCTAGCATTTTTTTCAATCTCTAATATGGGCTTCAATAATTGTAGCGTTGGAGCTAATTTGGGCTTGATATATTTGGTTACGAGATTTTAATATATTTGAGTTGATTTTAATGGGCCCATTTTAGTTACAAAAATGGGTCGGGTCATTAATGTAAATGACCAACATTATTATTTTTTTTTTTTTTGCAACAATATTTGGGCTGCATTATTTGTATTATCCGGTTGATTTTTTGGAACAATTATGTATTTGTTTATTTGGTCTGATATTTTATTTAATTGTGCTACTTTACATATATATGTTGCATAATATGCTATCCATTATATGAATTATATGTTGCTAATACTATCAAATCAAATGGGTAGTTTTTTATACAAGTTATATTTTCATTCTTAATTAGTATTTGTTAATTAATATGTGATAAAAATGTTGTTAGTTTGTTTTTTTTATTAACAATGTTATTAATTATGTATTTTTTTACATATTGTTTTTCTTAATTGATTTGAAATAATCGTACAATACCGTTATTTGGGCCTTACTTATATAGGTACTATTGATTCCAATTTTCGTATCGAATCAACTGTTAATAAACGACAAATGACAATTAGATCGAGCAGTTCATCAATTGTCATTCACTAGTATTAGTCAGTGGTGACAATGGCGCACCACCTAATCAAATAAAAGAAAGTGTGTATAAGAAAGTATTAAATAATATATAAATTTTTTAATCTGTCTGGCTCGTTTATATCTGTTGCATATATACCATGTCCATTAAATTTAATATTCAATATTAATAAAAAATTCCAGAATAATATATCATTTCACGCATCGCACGAGCTCGACTAGTTTCATTGAATATGCCACATTAATAAATGAGACTTCGTATTAAATTTTTTATATATTGAAATAAAATCATAAAATATATAACAAAATTGTTAAATCGATAAATTCAACCGCATATTAAATAATTTAATTGAAGTCAAACACAAATAATTATTGTCCCAAACAAAATGATTCGAATAAATTTTATTTGACTAAATAATATTATAAAAACTCAAAAAGACGACGGAAAACAACATAATGAGCTAAAAAAAGCTATAAGAAACTTAAACCTTTTCAAATATATAATTCATTTATTTAATTTAAAATAAATCTAATTTATTTTGGACCAAAATAAGATTAATTTGGCTAAGCTAAAATATTTTGGATTAGTTAACCGCCAAAACATTCGGGTGACCCTAGCACTTTGGCCCATTTTAATTTGTGTTTTGGCCAGGTCGGTCTATGACCTCCAAATTTCGTAGTTGTGGACACGCCCCTCTATTTTCTGTGTAGCACTTTGGCCCATTTTAATTTGTGCTTTAGCCAGGTCGGTCTATGACCTCCAAATTTCGTGGTTGTGGACACGCCCCTCTATTTTCTGTGTAATATACTTTTGTATAGTATTTATTTATTTTGCATAGTATTTACTTGAAATTATTTTAATATATTTTGGTATATGTATTTACTTGAATAAATTCTTGGGTTGTGCTCTCTATATTTTAGTCGATTTTTTTATTGTAATATATTTTTGTATAATTATTTGAACAAGTTTTATTGTAGATAAGAAAAGAAAATTGTGAGATTTCTAACCGATACTATTTATTATTATTTGGTAATAACTCTGTAGACAATTTTCATTAAATAGTGTAAAAGTATATAAAAGTTATTTATCTTAAATGTTTCATGCACAAAATAAATAATAATAACTAAAATGTTCTATAACACTATTAAGTCAAATACCTAGTATTTTATGTGTTATATCATATGAAATATGCCATGTCATTTTTTAAAAAATGTGTCTAAAATATCTAAATATTTTTTATACTATTCTTGAAAAGTATGTACAAAATTACTCAATTAATATTCTATGTTATTCGTAGTCTACTTTACAATAATAATAATAAAAAAAAAAACACTCAAATTCTACTTAAAAAAAATGCCTGTAAAATTAACCACTTGGTCCGAACCCATGATCTCCGGCCACCATAGGGTCACCCACACTCACTTGTCTGCGGCAGCCACGATATCACGTCTGATATGGCGAAGCAACACTGGGATGGTAACCTCAGGCGCGCTGAGCTGCGGCAGGTGGCCTTCGGTGGGCATGACCTCCACGACAGACCTCCCACCGACCCTCTGCCGTATGTACTCCGAGACGGAGACCGGCACCGCCATGTCCTTGGAGCTCTGGATGATGTGGCAAGGCACGGTGACCCGGCCGAGGTAGTCCCTGATGTCGAATGAGAAGATCATGCGGAAGACGCTGCGTGCTATGTCGGGCCTCATGTTGAACAGCGTCCGGCTGAACTCCTGCACCGCCACCGAGTCCATGTCACCCCCAACCACCAGCGGCGCGAATCCCGATACCCACGAGTTGTAGTTTGACTCAATTGCCCCTGCTAGCTGCTCGATGTCCGCCAGCTCAAACCCACCGAAATAGTCCGCCGAGTTGAGGAACCTATATATTACTTATCCAATTTAATTATTCAATTTTCCTTAATTTAATTGATAAGTTAATTAGGTACCTCGGGGAAGAGGAGAGCACGATGATTTTTTGGAAGAGGTCAGGGCGGAAGATGGAGGCGAGGGCGCCGGTCATGGCGGAGAGAGAGTGGCCGACAAAGATGCAGCTGCGGACGTTGAATTCGTCGAGGATGAGGAGGAGGTCGCTCGCGTGGCCCTCGAGAGTGGAGTAGCGATCGAAGTCGAAGTACACCGGGTTGGTGGTGCCGGCGCCCATGTTGTCGTAGAGCAAGACCCGATAGTCGTCCACCAGGTCGGGCACCAAGTACTTCCACACTGACTGGTCGGTACCGAACCCGTGGCCGAGGACGACGGTGGTGTCGCCGGACCCGAGGATGTGGACGTTGTGGGCTGCCTCTACGCTCTTCTTTTTTAATTCTCTTGATTCTGATTCTTCCTCCATTTTCTGCTTTACTATGCTTTGCTTTGCTGTGTTTATGTGTGGATAAGTGTCGATTATGAGTTCTTATTTATCCTTTTACAATTGATGTGTGTTGAGGGGGCCTATTCACGATTCAAGTGGTGAGCTGTCAGTGTGCGTGCTGACACCAGTCAAAGATTGGGGGCAATCCTTTCCCTGCTATGTTTGTTAACATCAAATGTTTGTTTTAATTGATGTTATCTTGTACCAATTTGTAATTATCTCGTCAATGTTTATGGTGTTATAACTTCCGAGGATGCTACCATCACGTTATGGGATAGTTCCGTTGTGTTTTCTAGTCATAGATATACATATAATCTCGTGATGGATAATTAATCCAATGCTTAAAAACACAGCGGAACCATCCCATAACAGGATGGTAGCATTCTCCTATAACTTTATCTTTATCAAATATGGAAAGTATGTTTTAAGTCTTTATTTACTTTGAGTTTCATGAAGATTGGTATAAATATAATGTTTTGTGCATATTGAAAGAGGACAATACAGGGACAAAAAAATAAATTAGAGAAATATACAATAATTTTTATATAGTGCTTTTCTCTTGTTGAGTCGAAACCATCAAGGCGGCTTGAGTTTTAGATCGTGGAGAAAATCGGTGACTCTAGTAGCTAGGGTTGTGCATGAGACTCGTAAAATTTCGGAACGTTCTAAAAATTGAACCGAAATCACTCTGAACCGAAAAATAACCGTTGACCACTTTCTCCGAACCGAATCTAACCAATCCGTATCGAGAACAGAACTGAACCGTCTCATATCGTACCGAACTGAGAACCGAAATTAAGAACTAAATTATAAAAATAAATGTCTGTTATTAATATATTTTATGTCAAATTTGATCCTACATAATTTGAGAATTTTTCAAAAAATAAATAAAATATAATAAAATAATTAAGCTTCACTTAAATTTTATACTCAGTAATAATTGATCTACAGTTGAATTTTTTATGTTTTAAAAGAAAATATTAGAAATGGAATGAAAGGTTAAAGAAATATTTTAAAAAAAAATATATCTAAACTTTACCTAAATTTTGTCGATACACGTTTATTAAGGTATGTTGATGTTGTTTAGACGTTAATTGTTCATACACGTTTTGATGTTGTTTCGTCGTTCTGACACCCTATTCAAAAGGTAGATACGCCAAGCCAAGAGAAGCTTCAAAATCACACAACTTAAAAAGAAAGTAACACCAATTACTAGTGTTCCAAAAGAAAGGTAGACATGCATCGATCCAGGAAGAATTTTCAAAACTGGAGAAGAAAGTTTACAGAGATAATAGCATCTATGCCGACTGCTACATTCACCGATATGAGTCTAGCTAGGCCTGATATATCATTAAAAATACTTATGATTCCCAACTGAGGCTGGTGGTCAGAATCCGACTGCAACAGGTGGCTTCTGTTGGGGTATCACAACAAGCGCAGCGAACAAAAATACCCCTTCAACGAATATGACAAGCACTACTCCAAAATAAAATAAGCCAACACAAATAAATAAAAGAGGGAAAGAAAAAGAACACAAAAATTGATAACGGAGTTCGGCGAAAATAGCCTACGTCTCCGGGCACCGCCAACCGCAACGCCAAATTTACTAAACTCACCAACAAAATACAACTAGGGTTAAATAACCCACAAAATAGGATTTCCTTAATTAAGGATTTCCTTCTAAATATGAGAGAATAGAATAAGGTGCAATTGTAACCCAAAGGCAAGGGACCTATTTATACTAAAAAGATCCTACACATCTTTGGTACACATCCGATGTGGGGCAAAACTTAATAAAAAAACTAACAATTCTCCACCTTGACTAATTTTGCTCCCATTTCCAACTCAACTGCTAGCGGTGCCTCCAAATGCGCCTCTCAGTGCCAACTCAAATATGCAGAATGTTGGTCAAGTCTAAACAATGTTCAAACTTGACTGTTGTCACTACCTTGGTCATCATATCTGCAGGATTCTCCGTTGTCTTGATCTTCTTCAACACAACGGTTCCATCTTCTAGAATCTCCCACACAAAGTGATAGCGAACATCAATATGCTTCGTTCTTGCATGAAATACTTGATTTTTCGCTAAGTGAATAGCGCTCTGACTGTCACAATGCACTAAGACGTGCTTTTGACCAACTCCCAAGTCTTCAAGCAAACTTTGAAGCCAAATAGCATCCTTCACAACTTCAGTAACCGCCATATACTCTGCCTCGATTGTAGACAAAGCAACTGTTGACTGTAAGGTAGACTTCCAACTGACTGTAGCTTTTGCAAAAGTGAACAAATATCCAGTCGTTGATCTTCGTTTATCCAAATCCCCCGCGTAGTCAGAATCACAATATCCAACTACACACTGACCAACTTCATTCTGCTCATAAACCAATCCAACTTCTACAGTACTATGAATGTACCGTAGAATCCATTTCACAGCTTGCCAATGACCTTTCCCAGGGTCATGCATATACCTGCTAACAACACCAACTGCTTGTGAAATTTCGGGCCTTTTACACACCATCGTATACATCAAACTGCCAACTGTATTTGCATATGGGACTCTAGCCATGTACTCTCGTTCTTCATCACAATTTGGCGATAACTGGGCACTTAACTTCAAATGAGGGGCAAGTGGTGTACTTACTGGCTTCGACTCATCTTTTATGCCGAAATGCTGTAGTACCTTATTCATATATTGCTTCTGAGTCAAACAAAGCTTGCCTCTCACTCTGTCCCTGCTTATCTCCATCCCGAGAATCTTCTTAGCTTCCCCCAAGTCTTTCATCTCAAACTCTTGATTCAACTGAGCCTTCAATTGATCAATCTCCACTTGGCTCTTTGATGCAACCAACATGTCATCCACATACAAGAGTAAATAAATGAAAGATCCATCTTGCAGCTTGCGTCAATACACACAATGATCATGTCTGCTTCGTGTGTACTTCTGCCCAATCATAAACTTATCAAACCGTTTGTACCACTGCCTCGGAGATTGCTTCAGTCCGTACAACGATTTGTTCAACTTACAGACCCAATTCTCTTTTCCAAGTCTGGCTGAGTCATGTAGATTTCCTCATCCAAATCTCCGTGTAAGAACGCCGTCTTCACGTCAAGTTGAGCTAGCTCTAAATCTAACTGTGCTGCTAAGGCCAACAAAATTCTAATGGAAGAGTTCTTAACGACTGGAGAAAACACTTTACTATAATCAACTCCTTCCTTCTGAGCGTAGCCTTTAGCCACCAATCTTGCCTTGTAGCGCACATCATCCTTATGAGGAAATCCATCTTTCTTTGCAAATACCCACTTGCATCCTATCGCCTTCTTGCCTCTTGGTAGTTGCATCACCTTCCAAGTTTGATTCTTCTGGAGGGACAACATTTCTTCCTCCATAGCCCACTTCCACTTCTCATTTTCTAAACTTCGAATTGCATCTTGAAAAGTGAAAGGTATGTCATCATCAACAATTGGAAGTGCATAAGCCACCATATCCGCCAATCGAGCAGGTTGTTGAATCTCTCGTCTGGGCTTTCTCAATGCAATGGGTAAATCTAATGATTCATGAGTCTGAACTTCATCATCCGACGAATCGTTTGATATTGTTTCGTCGATCATAGCTGGTTGTCTCGTCATCGCATCTATCTCCACCTGCTTCGGTGTCAACTCCACCTGTTGGGTTTGCGTCGTCTTTATCATACTTTGTTCATCGAATGTAACATCCCTGCTAAATACAGTTTTGTTCGTCTCAAGACACAAAAGACGATATCCCTTCACGCCAATTGTGATTCCCATGAACAAAGCCTATTTCGCTCTTGGATCTAACTTTGAATCCTTCACATGATAGAACGTAGGACACCAAAGACATGTAAAGATCCATAGTCAGCAACAAGTTTCCCCGACCAAACCTTCAACGGGGTTTTACCATCTTTTGCAGATGACGGCAAACGATTTATGAGGTGTTGCGCATATGTTACAGCCTCAGCCCAGTACTCCTTGCCCAAACCAGCATTAAACAACATACATCGAACTTTCTCCACCAATGTTCGATTCATGCGCTCCGCCACCCCATTTTGTTGTGGTGTCCGTCTACCGGTGAAGTGCCTAACAATGCCATTTTTTCGGCAAACTTCTTGAAAGGGATCACATGTATATTCTCCACCATTGTCTGTTCGTAGGACCTTGATCTTCCTTCCAGTCTGATTCTCAATTTGTGTCTTCCATGTAATAAAGACACCAAGAACTTCATCCTTCATCTTCATAGTGTACACCCAAACACGTCTGGAAAAGTCATCGATGAAAGTGACAAAATAGCGTCTTCCGCCTAATGATGGGGTCTTAGAAGGTCCCCAAACATCCGAATGAACATAATCCAAGACACCTTCGGTATTATGGATAGCCGTTCCAAACTTCACTCTTTTTTGCTTTCCCAAAACACAGTGCTCACAAAAGTCTAGTTTGCATACTTTGACATCTTTCAACAGTCCTTGTTTTGCCAATGTTTGCAAGGACTTTTCACCAGCATGTCCCAAACGCATATGCCATAACTTGACTGCTTCAGACTTCTTGTTGGTGGAATCTTCTACTGTTACTGTCACAACAACCGTATCACCTTCATAGTAATATAAATTATTCCTCCTTATGCCTTTCATCACCACGAGCGAGCCGGATGTAGCCTTCATAACTCCATCTCGCAAAGTCACTACCAAGCCTTTGGATTCCAAAGCTCCTAATGAGATAGGGTTTTTCTTCAAACTGGGCACATACCGAACATCCGTCAAAACTCTGGTGGAACCATCGCGATTCTTCAAACGAATTGAACCTATCCCAGTTGTCTTACAGGCATTATCATTACCCATATAGACAATCCCTCCATTGATCTCCTGAAAATTGAAGAACCACTCCCTTATGGGAGACATATGGTAGGCAGGGGCGTAGCCATAGCCAGACCAGTGTGGGCTTAGGCCCACACTGAAAAAAAAAAAAGAGCTTATATGTATACCCCGTATTATATCTATATATAAAGCTCATATTATATTAGCTTTGCTCATTAAAAAAAAAGTCTGCCAAAATAACTAATATACTAATATAGTAAAGTATTTAATTAACAACAAAATTAACATTAAACACATCAAATAAAAGTGTCTCCTGGGCATCCAACGCAAAACGCATAGACAGGAAGAAAAAGAGAGAAAATAGGGGAAAGGGGAGAGGAAAAAGAGAAAAAAAAAAAAAAAAAAGGGTCAAAGTGCGTACCAAAATTCCTCTATTTTTTGGTGGAGTTAAAAAATATTCTACTTTATTTTTTAGGTAATGGTAAATATATTCTTTTACGTAGAATTTACAAATTTAATTCCTAAGGTGCTTATAGCTCTTTAGATTGTGATATGTCAAAATTGAGAATTTTATTGATTGTAAATTTATATAACATTTTTTGTATATGAGATATGGAAAAATATTATCAAAAAAGGCCCCTTCAACAAAGTGCTTATGAAAATATCAAAAGGAGATACTTTGAATTCAAATAGATTTGAGTAAAATTCTAGTGTCACTGGCATAAAAAAATACGACCTGAAGTTTAATGATGATCGATGAGTTTGATTTTTCTCAACTTCCCTTTGGTCCCGGATTGAGAATTCCAATCTCAAGGTACAACCCAAATATTAGAGACCATGTTCTAGTTGTGGGCGCGGTTCGGGACGGTCCGGGACCGTCCGGGATTTGGCCTATCCCGGTACCTGTCCCGTTTTTTGGAACCGGTCCGGGAACGGTCCGGGACGAGACACCGTTCCAAACGGATCGGCATCAATCGGGACCGGGACAAAACGGTTCGGGACCGGGACAAAACGGATTAAAAAAAAAACAAACTTAACTAAATACCGATTCTGTTAAAACAATTAATCAACATACATTAAAATTTAAAAGTTCAAAACATACTCATATGATTCACTTAAAATATGATTGCTGGGAATGAGAGAATTGAAAATCCAAAAAATGAACTTCACACTTCAAGCGCATCTACCTGACAGGCTGACAGTTAAAAAAAAATTACAGTTTCAATCAAGACTTATACATAATAATAATAATGAATAACGTTTCTCAATTAACTTACATATTTTGGCCAAGTAAATGTGTAATGGACAATGGTCTAGTTTTTTAATTTTTTGGGCAGTGGATTGAGCATTTGCGCTTTAAAATACAAAGCCCAAGAAGTTCAATAATTAATGTTTTTTTTTTTTTTGGTACAAGTTCAAAAATTAATGTTAATTTTTTACTATAATACTAACATAAATATAATAGTAATGTATATATACATATATACATATATACATATATGTATGTATAATATTTTTGTACGAAAAAAATAAAACGGGACGGTTCGGGACAAAAATATTCAAAACCGTGACATTGTTTCAAACGGTTCGGTACCGGGGACGGTACGAAAATAAAAAACCGTTTGGAACCCTATTTTTCGGAACGGGACCATGTCGGTCCGGTTCGGTACCGGGAAATTCGGTTTTTTTGCCCACCCCTACCATGTTCAAAGAGCATATTTGCACAACTACATTGTTGATATGCGTTTCAACAATTGTTTAAAGAATTGAAAGGACTCAGTGAACTTGCAGAAAAGTTGGTGTAGACGAAGAAGCACAAAGTGTTTCGTTTTGGTTTACAAAATTTTAACTTTGGCGTTGGTCTTACCAGTCGCAACAACTAGCGTGGAACGAGTATTTTCCGCAATGAATATTATTAAGGATAGGTTGAGCAATCGAATGAGTGATGATTGGTTAAATGATAGACTACTAGTTTATGTAGAAAAGGAAACTTTCTTGGAAATTGGTAATGATGTTATTATCGAGCGATATCAGGTCATGAAAACTCGTAAAGAACAAATATGGAGGTATTTTTTTGTATTTGCACTTTTTCTTATAATATGTTATATTTTGTTATTAAATAATTAGGCCACCCCTCATTATATTTGCTAGATCCGCCCCTGATGGTAGGTGCATCCTGAATTCAAAATCCATTCGTCTGGATGAGATGATGAAGGTCAAACCACAAGTGAAAATTCTGAGTCTTCACTTCCACCCTCAGCAACATATGCATCTTGAGGAGATTTGCCCTTCTTCTTCAACTTAGGACAGTCTTTCTTCCAGTGTCCCTTCTCATGGCAGAAAGCACACTCGTCTTTTTCAAGCTTGGCTTTGGAACGTGATCTTCCTCGTCCATTCTTCTTTTGGCTCTTCGACCGACCTCTTGCAACTAACACTTCATCTTCTGCTGTTGCATTCTTCGTCTCTTGTTTGTTCTTCTTTCTCAACTCATAGCTATACAGAGCAGAACTGACCACTGCAAGAGTTACATCGTCCTTCCCATGGAGCAGAGTAGTCTCTAAGTGCTCGAAGTCGTCTGGAAGTGATGATAACAACATTAGAGCCAAATCTTCATCGCTGAATGTGACGTCCAAATTCAACAAATCTGCAACTAGCTGATTGAATGCAGTGACGTGATCATTCATTGATGTGCCATGCCGGTACTCAAAACGGAACAATCGCTTCTTCATGAGGAGCTTATTCTGGCCGCTTTTCTTCAGAAATTTATCCTCCAAAGCCTTCCACAAAGTGTGAGCAGAGTTCTCATTCTTGAACGCGTACTTCTGCTCCCTCGACAAACACGAACGAATTGTTCCACATGCTAAGCGGTTGATATTCTTCCAGTCCTTCTCTTCAATGTCTGTTGGCTTCTCCTTTTCAATCACAGTGTCGACGCCTTGCTGAAATAAACAATCCAGCACCTCGCCTTGCCACATGCCGAAATGACCGGTCCCGTCGAAGATCTCCACCGGGAGTCTGACGTTCGGCATCACCGTCCTTGCCGGAATGAATGCAGAGGATGATGCGCCCTTGACCTCCTTGGACATCTCGGACCCGAATGTAGTGCTCGCCTCGCCGAATGAGCCTGGGACGAACCTTCGGCTCTGATACCACTTGTTGGGGTATCACAACAAGCGCAACGGACAAAAATACCCCTTCAACGAATATGGCAAGCACTACTCCAAAATAAAATAAGCCAACACAAATAAATAAAAGAGGGAAAGAAAAAGAACACAAAAATTGATAACGGAGTTCGGCGAAAATAGCCTACGTCTCCGAGCACCGCCAACTGCAACGCCAAATTTACTAAACTCACCAACAAAATACAACTAGGGTTAAATAACCCACAAAATAGGATTTCCTTAATTAAGGATTTCCTTCTAAATAGGAGAGAATAGAATAAGGTGCAATTGTAACCCAAAGGCAAGGGACCTATTTATACTAAAAAGATCCTACACATCTTTGGTACACATCCGATGTGGGACAAAACTTAATCAAAAAACTAACAGCTTCCGGCCAATTTTCCACAACGCCGGTCTCTCTGTTGGTGAAGAACGGCCCCGAGGGTGCGAGACCCTTTTCCGGCGGCAACAAACCCGAACATTTATGTAAAAAGAAAAAAGTCCAATTCCCGAACGAGTAGTCGGAAAGTCTCCAATCTCGCTATAGTTTTCTTTTTTTTTTCTTTTTCTTCTTGAAGGTTTTATATATGTTTAAATTGGCTTTGTGAAACACTTGTCAGACAGAGCTGCAACCTGAGAGATGGCCACGTTCCTCACCAGCATCCTTTGTAACAACCTGAAAGCCTCGTCGACTCTGTCCAATCCACTCCTCACATACGCCGCGGTCAAGACATTCCACGACCCACGTGGCCACAGTTCATTGGGGCATATGGTCGAATAGCTGGCGGGTGTCTGAGATTCGGCCGTTGTCGGAGTATGCCGGGAGCATGGTGGTGTAGGAGACGACGGTCTTGTCCGGGTGGTATTGGGAACGCTTGAGCGGCGGAGGTCGAGTACGCCTTCAGAAATGCTTGGTGAAGTCGTGTGCATTTTTTTACGCCGGCAAGTGAGAAAAAAAAATGGAAATAAATGACAAAAGAAATGAATGTTTGAATAAAATGAAAAAAACCACAAAAAATGGAACCGCACCACTTTTAGAAACTGATCAGGTATTGAATCGTCACCACTTTCAAAAATTGATCAATTATTAAAAGTTAAATATAGCCCCGCCTACCGGGTCAGCGGGCCTCAATATCATGGTCCGTGATAGGCCCGAAATAAATTATGGGCCGATTTATAGAACCGACCCTTAAAAAAAAACGCCGCTGC
>CACSLK010024540.1:392590-403080 GCA_902706635.1 Striga hermonthica
TTTTTTTTATACTTTCTATCATCATTTTTGCCTGTAAATATATCTCATTCTTACATTTCTTCTACACCAGAAATTTAGCAATTTTTATTTCTGAAAAGAAAAAATAGATCCCAATAATAGACAAAACTTTCAAAATTTTTCAAGTTCTAATACTAACAATCCTGGTGAATTTCCATTATTCCAAAATTCACAAACTCCGCCAAATTTATCATTTCACAAGCTTCTTATCCAACACAATTTTTTCCACAATTCTCAATTTCCTTTTATGCAACAATCCCAAAATTATATCCGTAGAAGTTCAGAGATACGAGATAACACAATTCATCATCAACTTCGTGCCGATTTAGTTGAGCATATTTGGACTCATTTTAGACACTAAAAATATTATATTTTGTAATTGTATTATTTTTTTTCTTGTGTAATCTTAATTTAAGTTATTTTGGTATTGTAGTGTGCTTTTATTTTTATGTATTTAAAATTTATTATTATAATTTAAAAATATTAAATTTTTTATTTTTATTGAGAATAGAATATTAAAATTTATATTGATTGAATTGATATAATGGGTCCCATATTTGTATTTAAATGAATGTGTAGGGATGTGGATGTGTGTTTAAATGGAGAGAGAATTAGTGGAAATGTGATTTGGAAATGATGTGGAAGAGAGAGAATATACTTTTTTGATTGAATGAATGTGAAAAAAAATTAACAATTGCCGATGCCCTAAGTAAACACAATTGGACTTAATGAGGTAATAACTGACGTCACTTCCCTACAACGAGAAATGGGGACAGTTGATTTCTGACACCAACCGAGCTTATCTTTACAGTACAAGTCTCACCAGCCGAGATATATAACCGAGGTCTAAGAAAGTTAACTTTCTATGAATTACAAAGCGGCGATTCTTCATCAAAACATCATTATTGTTGCTCAGTTGACAGACAACCGCCTCCAAAAAGTTACTTTGTATTAAATGCAATTACACACCTTGTACTACTGGTCAACCACACTATAAATAGCGTTATTAATTATGAAAAAAAGGGACTTTTTCCCAAAAAAAAAAAAAAAACAGGTAGAAGAAATATGAAAAATTCCGAAACTTTAACATCGTTTATTCGTATAACCGACTTCTTGTACGATCAATATTTCGAGCAATAATATCATTACTCAACATTTTCGACTGTGTTTTCATATAATTATCATTGTTAATTTTCGCACCAAAAAAAAAATAATAATAATAATAAAAAAAATTACAAAATTTGTTAGACTTATTGAACTTCCATACATTATTTAGTATAAATTATAATTGGTTAATTTTAGTAATAATTATTATATAAAAGAATAATTAAAAATATAGTTACACTTTAATTAATCATTACATTGAATTACTTATTTGTTTAAAAAAAAATATTAGATTGTAACGAAAAAAGGTAGAAAATCAAAACAGTCTCATTTATTTTTTATAATATTTTTTGTTAAAATATATATATATATTATATACATTTATTGATTAGTGAGTTGTTTGAGTTTTTCATTAAAAAGATAAATAAAAATATAAAATAAACATGTATTTATAACATTTTTTTTGGAAAAATAAATGATGTTTTATTAATAGGTTTGATATCAATGATATATGTATTAGATAAGGCTAACATGGACCAAGCATGTAATGGGCCAGTTTGGACCGTTTTGTGTTTTAATTTGACAATAATTGCACTTTGGACCAAAAAATGCTCCCTATAAAGCCGTTCCTCACGACGGTTCCCTCATACGCTTTTATCGTCTCAACAGCAAACAACACTTTGCGATTTCGCTCGAAACCCTATCAACCCTAATTCTCCCCAATCCTATTATCCCTTCGATCGAAATCCGATTTTTCGAGTTCCACCACTCGCCGACGTCGATCGAGTTCTTCATCCGACCATAGCGCCGTAATTTGTTTGCCCGATCTCCATTTGATGATGGCGGAGTTCAATTGACGACGGCGAGCCCCAACTGGTTTGTTCTACCGGTTGATTTTCGCGCGATCGATTCGTGGAAGCTGCAATTCGGAGCGAATTCAGAGGCTGGGGTTTTGTTCGAAATATTGATCGAGAAGTCTCGGCGGAGTTCAGCGGCTCGAGGAGGAGGCGGTGACGTGGAGATCCCTTCCGGCGGTAGAGGAGAGCGTTTTCCGGTGGTTTTATCTGATCTGTTGGATCAGTGTGATTTCTGGCCGTTTGGCGGAGTTTGGAATTGAGATCCAGACGCTCAATCGTTTATGTGGAAAATTCAACGGGTGCCAGCACAGAAGTTGATTGTTTTGGAGTCTTTGAGCGTTTAGAAGGCCATTAGTCGGTTTGATTATTTTTCCTGAGCAAGAAAAAGAAGAAACAAAAAAAAAGAGCTTCTTTGTTTTCATTGTACCTCTATTATTGTTATTGTTATCATTTTGGTTTTTATTTTGAGTTGAATGTCAGGCCTTTGATTTTGTATCATTTGACGGCCTTATATCTGTTTGTGGTTATTTCTCTTTGGGAGAGAAAAAGAAAAAATATTCAAAAGAATTATGGCTGTTTATTATAAATTCAAAAG
Organism: Striga hermonthica; assembly: GCA_902706635.1. Classification (NCBI taxonomy): domain Eukaryota; kingdom Viridiplantae; phylum Streptophyta; class Magnoliopsida; order Lamiales; family Orobanchaceae; genus Striga; species Striga hermonthica. The sequence goes on from CACSLK010024540.1 coordinate 395,165, forward strand.
TGCTAAAGATTATGATTCAGTTGCGATTGACGGTCACTTTATATCGGTGGGACACTTGAAAGAAAAAATATTTGAATTAAAGCATTTGGGCAGAGGTACAGATTTTGACCTTGTTGTCACCAACGCCCAGACTAATGAAGGTTGGTTTTGGTTTTTGCAAAATTTATTTCGAATAAAATCCTTAAAAGAGGCGTCTTTGATGATTTATGACATTTTAATTCGTTTTGTGTTAATATTAGTTTTTCTGTTGTTGATCATGTGAAGTGTTAGTAATGGTAAAAAGACTTGGTGGTTGTAGTTTCTTTGAATTCAATCTCTTAGGATGCCAGGGACTGGCTCTTAAGTTATTAAAAATCTGTCATCTCAATGGACTGATACTGACTGTTATTTATTTTTGTTTTTTGAGATTTTATAATGAATAGTTGATGATTGTAAATAAAGATGCTATGTTGATTGTGTATAGAGTCCTTTGGGAGTTCTGAGGAGTTGCCCTTTGGAATGTTTTGTAGCTTTGATAATTTTTTGGTTTTTTTATGGCATTTTAAAACAAATGGCATTTCTCCGAAAATCCGAAGATAATTTGTGTGCAGAATTGAAATGATTAGGATTTGTGTTTCTTGATTGCGCACATGCTTGGACATGGTGTATCGCATTTTAGGACGTTCCCCCACCCTTAAAAACATCAAGTTTATCTGTTGGTTCTTGATATGTTGTCCAACAGTATCATATACTTGATGTGAAATGGTTAATCACATATTATGCATCGTTATTACCTCGAACAGGTTTTTTGTTTAAATGGATTTTGGGTTGGAGACTCAACAGCTTTTCTTAGGTAAAATGCATGTGAAAAAATCTGCCTGAACAATCTGTTGGAAGTGGTTTAGGCTAACTACAATAAATGTCTGGTATTAGTTTCCTAATGTGTAAATTTTTTGGGAAAAAATTTTATTTTTCTTTCTTTGATGGGGAATAGAATACTGAGGTGCATTATGATAGTACTTCGGGTTGGTGGGGGTGATGTCAGCATAATATCCCAAACTGATACTTAGTAGTTTGTGCTCTGTTTAGCTTGTATGGTAGTTTTGTGGGCTTTATACCCTTCTCATTCTTTGTTATTTCAGAGTATCTCGATGAAGGAATGTTAATTCCCAAAAATACTTCAGTTTTAATACGCCGGGTTCCTGGACGTCCTCGCAAAGCCATAGTTACTGCTCCTGTTACCGTGCAAGAAGAGTATATTCTTTATCCTTCTAAATCTTGTTTATTTAGTCTCCTGGCAACAGAAATTTTGTGTAATTAGAAAACCCTTTCAAAACCTGCAAATTAGAGTGCTTGTTCAAGTACGGATGTTGTATTTGGTTTCACTTTGCATATTTGTCGTGAATCACTGATTCGGGGGTCTGTTAAACCTTTCGAGTTTGCGTGTGGGACTTAAGCAGTCGACCATGAGAACAACAGCCACTCTGCAATCACTCTCAAGAAACAAAATTTTTATTTTCTATTAATTTACCTGGTTCTTTTTTGCCGAATTTCTTAGTGCTTAATTCTCTATTGCTATCCGTACTGTAGGGCTAATGTCGAAAATAATTACGATGATGGTCAAGCTGTAAAAGGTGGTGTTTCTGGAGTATATCAACCTGCCACGAATAATGTGAGATTCAGTTCATTAATTTTCCAGAAAAAACAAATTAATATCCAATTTTTTAGTAATTGATAAGTGGGTGGCAGCATGTTCATATCAACATTCAAGTGTCCTAGTGCATCACGGTGCTCAATATATTGTACTTGTAGGCTGAAGATTTTGAATGGGATGAATTTGGGAATGACCTCTACGCGATGCCTGAAACTGTACCTGTTCAGTCAAACATCCCGGTTCAGGATGCTGCTCCTGTTAGCAAGGATGATGAGGAGAGCAAGATTAAAGCTTTAATTGACACTCCAGCCTTAGATTGGCAGCGGTGAGAACTGTATTGCTTAAATTGAAGTTTATAAGGATAATAGTGACTGAAAATTTGGTTTGCTAGTTATTGCTTTGCTAGTTACTGTTTTGCCTCGTAGAGCTTACCTTTTGTGACTTGGTTCTTTTTTGGCAGTCAACCTTCTGATGGCCTTGGTCCTGGTAGGGGTTTTGGACGGGGCATGGGTGGAAGAATGATGGGTGGACGCGGTTTTGGTATTCTCAAGTCCCTTAACATCTATTCAAAAATTTGTTCTACACAGAGAGTTTCATTTGTTGTTAATTAGATACTAGGACATTATATTCTTTATATTGTATGGACTATTGAATTCAGAGTTCTGGAGCCTTGTTTCTACTGAGGTTTTGTGTTTCCATGTTTCTGTTTCTCTATTTTAAATTATATATTGAATTTTCAGGTCGAGGTGGATTTGAGAAGAAGACACCACCACCAGGCTACATATGCCACAGATGCAAGGTGCCAGGTATGTAAAGAAATTTAATAAGTAAACAACATTTAAGGATGAGTTTTAAGAGACATGTTAGTGAAAATCAGAATTATTTTGTTTAGGGCATTTCATTCAGCACTGTCCAACGAATGGTGATCCCACCTTTGACATCAAGAGGGTCAAACCTCCTACTGGAATTCCAAAGTCAATGTTGATGGCAACTCCAGATGGCTCGTATGCGCTACCAAGTGGAGCCGTGGCAGTTCTTAAACCAAATGAGTAAATCTATCTTTACCAATCATCTTTGTAAATACTTTCCAAAATGTATCTATATGTTCTTACTAGTTGAGCGTTACAGGGCTGCATTCGAGAAAGAGATTGAGGGAATGCCATCCACGCGTTCTGTTGGTGATCTCCCTCCAGAACTGCATTGTCCTCTTTGTAAAGAAGTTATGAAGGATGCTGTTCTTACGAGCAAGTGTTGTTTTACTAGCTTTTGTGATAGATGTAAGATGCCACGTACATTGGAACTTTTTTTACCTATGCCACATGATTATCAGCTGCATTTTCATTATGTCATACTGATTTGTGGACTGAGGATGAGGGTTGTGGGTTGGCTGGTTGGGCATAAACGATTCAAGATGTCATGTTTCTCATTGAATTTGTTATCCTTGATTTTCTCTTAACACAGTTGATTCATCACGATTTCTGATCTGTCTGTCCTTAGGTATAAGAGATCACATCATATCCAAATCAATGTGTGTGTGCGGGGCCACAAATATTCTCGCAGATGATCTGTTGCCTAACAAGACGTTACGCGATACTATTAACCGGATTCTAGAATCCAATAATAACAGCACTGAAAATGGTGGGAGTGCTTTTCAAGTCCAAGGTTTGTACCGTATTAAATCAGTGGTCTTGTTATATATATCATTTTTTTTATTCATAAAGGGTGTGCTATTCAACTGATTCGTTTACAATAATCATTCTCTCTTCTTTTGGTGCAGACATGGAATCTCGCAATCCACAAGCTAAGGTTCCATCCCCTACACAGTCGGTTGCCTCAAAAGGACAGCAGATGTCTGCTCCACCACCTCAAAGGGAGGATACTCCGAAAGTTGGAGATATTGTTGAAGAAAATAAGGCGTCGAATCTGCACCTGGTACAGGTAAAGGGGAGAAGTATAGATGTGCCTGATGTTTCAGAAGCTACACATGACTCAAGAACAGTTAAAGAAGCTGCTTCACGGGGGAGTGGTCCTTTGGCTGATGAAGAGGTACAACAGAAACCAGTTTCTGGGGAAGCAGGTAACCGAAATTCTGTAAAAGTGTAATTAATATTTACCTGTTGCCCCTTATGTGGCTGATCCTTGAATTGCCATCTTTCTTTTGGTTTTATAGGAAAGAAGAAGAAAAAGAAGAAAATTCGGATGCCTCCTGGTGGTACGATCGTATCCCTCTCTCATATGCGGACTTTTCTTTTTGTGAATTTATTCTACTATACATGTCATGATAGGTTATCTTGATGCTACTGACACTTAGGTGCACAGCTTTTAGTTTTTGCAAGTTCTTGAGCTTTATTGATGCTTTTAGCTGTTGCCTGGGTTCATGACATGCTTGAGCCGGATCAGACCCAATTTTGACTATTTTTTTTGCACATGTGCCAACTCAAACATGGATCACATGAAGCCATTTCATCTCATAATTTGTAATTGCTCTGCAGCTCCAGATATGCAATGGAGAAATGCACAAGAACTTGTACCCGAGAATTATATGATGCCGTTAGGCCCTTCTGCTTTTAATCCTTACTGGAATGGCATTCAACCTGGACTGGATGGATTCATGCCTCCTCCATATGGTGGTCCCATGCCACCATACATGGGTTACGGATTTAATCCAATGGAAGTTCCATTTCCTGGTGCTGTACCACATGATCCATTTGGAGGACCTGGCTGTATGTTTCCTTATGGCCCTCCTCAGCCTCAGAGGTGTGGATTCATTTCGTGTTTAATAATCTCTCTACTATACCATTTGAACGTTTTTGTTTGTTTATTTGTCTGCTTCTGGTGATTGTTAGCTTTTGTTGATTGATCTTGGGGAGTTTTGAGTCTGATTTTTAATGGATTTCCAGGGACCTTGCCGAGTTGGCCGTGGGATTTAACTCGGGGCCACCCATCATGAGTCGAGAGGAATTTGAAGCCCGCAAAGCTGATCTGAAGAGGAAACGTGAAATGGAGAGACGCAATGAAAGGTAAGCTGAATCGAATCAACTCTCTCTTGTCACAACATTTTGCCTGTTTTACTTTCCCTCAGTATCTCATTTAGATTTTGACTGTTCATTTTTATTCCAAAAATAGCTGTCTTCTTTGGCTAGATGCTGATGTGAAGATAATTTTTTTTTTTTTCCCGGTTGTTGGTCAAGCTGACGTGCGTGTTCCCAAGTTCCAACCAATTTTACTATTGTAATTTCTACACTAATATATATATTCCTTCTACCCCAGACAAATTCATAGAGATGGAGAATACGGGAGAGAAGGGAGCAGCACAGGCTATGCGACTTCGCGATCCAAATTCGTATGTATCTTTAACTATCGAACTACTTTATTTTCAGTTGTCCTCTTGTATGTAGTCTGATATGGGTTGTGTTCCAACTTCCAACACATTTCAATACTTTAGATAGTGTTTTCTGTTTTTGTTTTTGGGGTGATTTTTGAGTAACAAAGTTGCAATACAGAAACCGAACCCGCCTCCACCTTCCGACAACCACCATCGGCATAACCGACACTCGCCGGAGCTTTCACGCCCGTCCTCCAAGAAGAAACACGAGACCCACCCATCTCCCGACCCCCATCAAAACCGCAGCCGGCAGCGGCACTCGGAATCCCCTCCGGCGCCTCCCTCATCTGCGGCCGATCGGAAGCAGAAGCCAAGCGTCTTCTCCCGAATCAGCTTCCCGGAAAACGAGAGGAAAAAGCCACCTTCGGCTCCGGCGCCGGCATGCCCCACAGGTTCCTCCGGCAAGAGGGCGGTGCCCCACCACCCCTCGAACGGACACCACCACCACCATGAGGCGGTGGACAATGACAGCAGTGATGACGAGAGGCATTTCAAGAGGCGGCGCTCTTCTTCATCGAGGTACGAGTCGCCGCCGCCTCCTGCCGAGGAGGAGCACCGCCGGCGGTCAAGGGACAGGGAAAGGGAACGTCATAGCAAGCATAGATGAGAGATTGGGGGTTTTGATATGGATTGGTGGGATTTGCTTGCTGTGTGTGTGTGTTTCTTAAATTTTTTTATTTTTATTTTTTTGGGAGTGTGTGCTTTGTTTGCTTTATGGTGTGGTTTTGTCGGTTAATAATGTAAGGGTTGGTGTGTTCATTTAAATTATGAAATGTTAATGTTTCATCACTTGTCTCAATCGATGTATTTGAGATCTCTTTTTAGGAGGCTGAATTTTTGTGGTGAAAGACTTTTGATGTGTACTCAAGTTTCCATATAAAATATGATAGGAGATCATGGGTTAAAACTTAAAAATAACACCCGTTTGTGTGATTGATACTTTTTTTTTTGAAAACATCAAGTATAAGTATAACAAAAGTTTTTATTTTAAAATTTTTAAAAAAATTATCTTATAACTTTTGTTATGTAGAGATATAATAAGTTATATTTAGTGATAAATGATAAATTTATTGTTTAATTATAAATAACAGTAATTTTAATTCTTATTAAGATGTGTGGATATAATTATTTTTAACTTTATATAGACAATATAACTAGTAAATAAAAAGTGTGAAAGTAATTAATATGATACGTAATATATGAAAAATGACAACAAATAAAAAAGGTTTATTAAATTTTAAAAATGATTAGAATTTAGTTTACCTAAGTATTTTATAAATTTAAACTTTAAAAGTGACAATAATTACTCATAAAAATCCAGATGAACGACTTAAGAAACCAAATATTTATCTATAAAATTGTAAGTTCATAAAATATCATATATAGAGAGAGCAATGTTCTGTAAGTAGCTAGGTGCTTAGGCGGAGCTTAGAAAAATAATATTAAATGCATTTTTGTTTTACTTATTTTCAAAAAACAAAAAAAAAAACTATCTCAACTTTTAAAAAATACACCCACATAATAATATTAATATTTTATAAAGAAAACATGATAACAAATATTAGAATTAGTATTAATTAAATTGGAAATTTGCCTCGAGGCCCGCCCAACGTCCCCGAGACGCACCTAGCCCCTCCTAGCCGTCATGCCCGTCTAGGAGCGTGCCTAGGCGCCGCCAAACCATGTGACCGTTTTTTTAAGGCCGATTTACAAATCGAAGGCGTCCAACTGATGCTTAGAAGGACACCTGAGGCGATTAATGTTGCAGCTAGTATTTAATTTATAATACAAATTAAAAAACAACTCACAAAAAGAATGAAAGATGTGTGGAAATAGGCTAAATTGCAAATTAAATAATCATTTATACTTTGATTGCTATTTAATTCCAACATTTTATTTTAACCATAAAAAGCCGGTGTTTTCGATTTTGCAAATTGAGGCTTGTGATAAAAATAAAACAACACTCAGACGTTTATTATGTACCTGGCTCGTTATCTTAATTTTGGTGTGAATGAAAAGACGACATGTGTCTCGCAAATAAGAAAATAAAAAATTAAATTAGGTGTGTGCGTTGATGTCCTTATTTGATTTCACAATTGGAATTTCTCAACTATTATATTTTTTATGGTGTTCGAACCAAATTTTATTGTGGGTGTGACAACTGAATATCTTAAAATGCATTGTTGATTAAGGTGCACGAGTGAGTTAAGATTTTAATTTTTTTTATTAAACATAACAAATTATGTTCTTAAGAATTAAACTTTTTATTTTTAATAAACATTACAAATTATGTTTTTACGAGCCTCACAATTTTCATATGGTGGTACATATTTATCTTTTACTTCAGTTTTTTTATGCATCGTTTTTTCGTTTTTCACATTGACATGTAAGTATTTTTTTTTCGTCTAACAACAATAATAAATAAAACTCGAAAAAAGAGTACACCAGGAATGTCAACTGACATCACAAATACCAGAGCAAAACTTGGACCCAAATCCCCTTAGACTTACACGGACCGCCAATGGTAATTGCCTACACCCAAAACACTTCTAAAAAGGAAGACAACAAAACTCTAAACACCCTGGAATTTTTTATGAGTTTTTGTTTTTCGAATCTACTCATAGGCTCTCACGTGTCCTAAGAGAAATTTCTCTCTCTCTTTCTCTTTCTCTCTCTCTCTCTCATGTGAGGGTCTCGTCTATACTGCCGTGTAGTCGGCCCCAATTCCCGTCTTGGAGCTCTTCCCCCAGGTGGGTGGTTCTGGTGAACCTTGATGATGTCTTGGATGTGCAATTGGTCCTGCCGGCGAGGGTCGCGGCCCTTGTGGCGGTCGAGTTAATACTGGTGCGGTGGCTTCGCCTGGGCTGTTCGGATCTCTGGGTCTGAGAAACACGGTCC
>CACSLK010024540.1:403099-417134 GCA_902706635.1 Striga hermonthica
GGGGAGGGATTGTGGTTGTAGTTGCCGGAGTTGTGTTGGGGAAGACGACGGTCGTTAGATCTCGAAGCTGTGGAGTTGTGTTGGGGCAAGCGACGGTCGGTGGGTCTCAAAGTTGTTTCTCGGTGGTGGTCCGTTTTGGAAGGATAGCTCAACTTTGTCGATTTGGGTTGAGTTAGTCATAGTGAGCACGAAGTTTGAAATTTCTTGATGTGTGTTGAGCTTTGTTTCTATATTTTTTTATATTGTCTTCGATTGTTGTTGTTGTGGGGAGGTTGAGAGTTGTTGGACAGTAGTGAGGAGAGTTTTAGCGTATCAAATAGGTGTGTATTAAGGTTTTTTTTTTCTTATAGTTTTTTATCTTCAGTCCAACTGCGTGAGGCTTTTAGGCACTTTTTATGGAGTTTTTTTGTCTCATTCATGGAGTTCTTTCGGTTTGCGGGTGCTTGTACCCCTTTACTCGCTTGTGTAATATCAAAGGAGTTTGATCCAAACTTTGTTATGGCTCTAGTGGTGTCTTTTAACGCCTCGTGTGTACTCTTTTTGAGTTTCTAAATATATTTTTCATTTGACAAAAGAAAAAGAAAAACTCCAAACATTGGAGATTATCCCGAACACAGCCGAAACTTACCAAATACACAACGGAAAAAAATGATAACACACAACTACAAACAAAAGTAAAATACAATCTCTTCTACTTCTAGAGGACCTTCTGCGACTACTACTCGTTCCAAGCACACACCCCGGATCCAAAGACGAAATGAGACCAACAGATCTACAGCTCTCAAACATGTAAACTTCGATCAAACCCGAAAGGTTATGCAGATATGGCGGGGAGAAAGACTCAAGCCCAGATCTGAACTCCTAAAAGCCCTTAGACCGGTGAGATACCGAAAGCCAAATAAGCATCAAGCCTCGCCGGTGGGCACCTCCGTCACCTACTCCAACCCAGGCCGGAAAGAGGAGAACCGCCGTCGACCAGCCCCCAAACCATGTCAAGCTGCCGCTGGTAGGTCAAAGATAAAGAACGTCGTCGTCGTTGGTGGGTCGAAGGAGAATGTCGCTGTAGTCGGCCCTACCATGGCCGAAAAGTTACTCGGTGTTGTCGGTCGGTCGAGAATAAGGGGCCCTTCTGAATTCTTGATTTTTTCCTCTCCAAAGAGAGAAAAATTAAGCTTTTTCTAATAATTTTTAACTAGACACGTAAGTCAGTTGTTATGTTGACTGTGGGTTTCAATCTCCGAAATTAAAAGCTAATGTCATCTATTGCAAAAGTATGAGTTACATTTTAAATTTTAAATAAAATAATATAGTGGATGTTGAGATTGCAAAAATATGGGTAGTATTTAAGGTTTTTTTGGTGTGTTTGATTAGTGTTTTTATTGAATTAATATTTTTTTTCCAACTTGTAATATATGTGCTTATAAGATTTTCAATCTAAAGTATTTTTTTTTCTTGTAAATTGCAACACGAACTACATATACAATCACTATTTACACGCTCACCCACATCATAACCATAAATGCGTTCTTTTTTGCGAATGAACGTATGGTCAAAAGTCGGCTGAGCGTGCAAAAAATGATGTATATGTAATTCAGATTACATTTTACAAAAAGAAATTATGTGAGACTGAAAAATCAAAAATTGAATTGAATTTTGTTGGAAATATATATAAGGTTGAGAGTTTTAGTTGCATTTCCCCAAATGCCAAATCCTCTCATCTCTTCGAAAATGGCGGCTACTGCAGCATTCTCAGCTTCCGTTTCCAATGTCGCTTCCTCAACCCGAAACCCTAGCTTTCCGTCTCTCCACCCTTCGTCTTCCTCCTTGAAGCTCTTCTCCTCCATAGCCAATTCCCCAGCACACCCCTTGAAATCCCTCAAGCTGAATCGCATTGCTCGATCTCTAACCGCCGCCGCCGCCCCTTCCGCCTCCGCCGCGCCCTCATCCGCGTCAAGCTCCGCCGCTGCCACATTCCACGGCATGTGCTACGTCGTCGGAGACAACATCGACACTGACCAAATCATCCCCGCCGAGTACCTAACCCTCGTCCCCTCCAACCCGGACGAGTACGAAAAGCTCGGCTCCTATGCCCTCATCGGCCTGCCGGCCTCCTACCAGACTCGATTCGTGGAGCCCGGCGCCACCAAGACCAAGTACTCCATCGTGATAGGCGGGGATAACTTCGGCTGCGGTTCGTCCCGTGAGCACGCCCCTGTGGCGCTGGGTGCGTCCGGCGTGGCTGCTGTGGTGGCGGAGTCTTATGCGCGGATCTTCTTCAGGAATTCGGTTGCCACGGGTGAGGTTTATCCGCTGGAGTCGGAAGGGAGACTGTGCGAGGAGTGTACCACTGGGGATGTTGTGACCATTGAGCTGGGTGAGAGTGACAGTAAGCTGATTAATCATACTACTGGGAAAGAGTATAAGTTGAAGCCGATTGGGGACGCTGGTCCTGTCATTGAGGCTGGTGGGATTTTCGCCTATGCCAGGAAAGCTGGGATGATTCCTTCACGAGCTGCCTAGATGTGGTCTGGCTTTTTGCTGGGTATGTATTTATTTTTAGTGAAGTTGTAATTCATTGTTAACATGCGTTTGAGCTGATATTGACCAAAGTTTACATTTTTTTTTTTTTTTTGGCTTCTGTTGTTGTTGTGTGCTGGGCTTAGTGATTTAGAAGTTAGAACTATCTTCTAGTGCTTTGGACTGTAGGACTATATGTGAATTCAGTTAATTGGCCAGGATTTGTTTATTAGAAACTTTGTTTAGTTAAGTAAATTTTTGTAATGAATATATGTATTTGCTTGATTGATACAGATTATTTGTAAGAAAACTTGGAAACTAGAGTTAAGAAGGAAGAAATAAATAGATTTGTAAAACATAATAAAACTACCTAAAATTGAGGTTGAAATGCGTGTGATTTGCAAGGGTGTAAGCATGGCTATCATGCAATACGGCCATATGGTCTACCTTTTAGGTTGGTGAGTGGTTATCTAATAGAAGTTCTAATTTGATTTGTCATTTAATCACCTAATTATAGCCATTGACTAGTATCAGGTTATACTTTGATACATTGCGAGCAAATCGATTCAGTTTTCAGCTTTCCGGAATGATTGATTTATATATGCATGATATATACCCCCCTTTGTAGAAGGTTTCTCGATGCTACATGCTTGTTGCCCTATGTGGTTTCACATGTAAGCCGCTGACTCATCTAACTCAAATGTTGTCATTGCTTGACCTACTTCAAAACTTTCTCGACCTTTTTCCCTTTAGTATTCCCCCCACCCTTAAAAGTGGTTGACAAGACATTTCCAATCGTGAGTGCATAAAGTTGAACATATGCCAATTATACCTTTTCTGAGTTCTAACTAATCGATAGGGAGTCCAGTAGCTGTAGTTTCTGATTGACCAACGGGGGTCATGAACACATTTCCAGATTGCATAGGTTTAGGTTTTTTTCCGCATATACTTATCCCCAAAAGAAGCTTACTCTAGTGTTTGCTCAGAGCAACATGGAGTGGATAATTTGTAGCATTTGTGGTTATGCTAATTTGAAACTAAATCTTGATGTCTAATTGATGCTTTCAGAACTTCACGTGGTTACACATTGGGTTATGCAATGTATAATAAAATGGTCCGTTCTATTGTACTATCAACATATTTTCCAATCTAAATCAGAGCTGTCCTTAACTCCCATTGTACTGCATGATCCTAACAACGTGATTCAAATGTCATTAAGATTAGGAGCATCTCATTTTGATTTTGGACTTAAAATAAAGAGCTTGTGGTGGCAACTATACAAGTGTCAGTTGCACTGACCTAAATCTAAAGCAAGTCTAGTTGCCAGGTTCGACTCGAAGTGAAGTACAAACGTGCACGACTCTCAAACATTTTGGCGCCACCTTGTGTCTTGAACAACTTAGTATATATCTTATACTCTATCACCACATAACCTACTATTCTAGGATTTGAATTCTTTAAATAATAATAAATCCAGTCTGATGAGCTCGTGGTTAGATAGATACTAACATAATATAGCTGATAGGATTGTTTGTAAGAACTTTCACGAATTATTTATATTTATCTACCAAATCAATGTTTAATTTGTATTTCTTTATTTTTGTATAATGCAACTTGAAAAGTTGTAAGCAAAAAACTGGGCACCTTTAATTGAAAAACCAAGCCCTGCTGCTTCTGTCTGCTGAGAACTAGAATGACAAGACTGGTAGACTTTGATCAGATATTATTGATATTCTGAATATCTGTTGCAAGCATCATTGATACGTCAAATGAAGAAAAATGGCATGGTTGGTAGACTTTGATCTGGTTAGCCCTTATAATTATTTTCTTAGTTAATTTGATAATGGAAGAGTAAAATGATAGGAAATCTGTATACCTATTGCTAAAATCATCCATACATCAAATGAACAAATATGTTGGCGCGGAAAGTTGCAGGAGGCAAGCATGTTAGGAAAGAAAATGCAAAATGATCATGAACCAAATACAACACTGACCGACATATTATCTCAATGATTTTAATTGCCTTCTGATTGATTGATTCACCCGTTGTTAGATATGTACTTGGCATTCTATCCACACCTACAATTTCGAGGAATTCTTCGGTGCTTCAACCGTGAATCTAGGCATCTCTCGTCTGCACATTTGCCAACTATAAGCTTAACTTGATAAACTAGTGAATTATATGTTAAATGTTGTTAAGTTTCCGTCTCTTTGGGCCCTTATTTTTACAAGAATATGACTTGCTAGATGCTGTTGTCGATACAAATACTGGATCAATATGAATTTCACCTTATGACAGAAACATAATTTCGACCCGAACCTACTAATCTATTTCAATGTTCATCCTGCAGGTTCTTTGCTTCTCAGCCTTGTTTGCTACTGAGGATCTTATTACATGTATGAGATTGCAATAGGCTTTACTGTTTGTTCAAACTGTGTAATGCACTTTGCTTATGCTGTGTTCGGTTTGGTTTTTGCGTCTAGTTTGTATCCTCTGTTCCTATATTGATGTGGAGTCGGACACTTGAACTTATTCTCTACATTTCTAAATGCATGGAAAAATAAAATTCTATCCATTACATCTGTGAGTGGTGTATCTAATTGTGTTGTGTCAGAAAAATTCACCATATCAAATATTTGGTTCCTGCTGAGAAATGCGGAAGATGATAGACTTAATGATCAACTTATCTCCTCGTCACTGTGACTGTCATGGAATTGGCAATCACAGCAAGGCTTTAATTTAAACCTCATATGTCTATTTACCTTAACAATAGAGAGAAAAATTGATATCCCGAAATTTACATGTTTTCCATTTTTTTGTATATTATTATTATTATTATTATTATTATTATTATTATTATTATTATTATTATTATTATTATTATTATTATTATTATTATTATTATTATTATTAGCTTGTAGAATAAGCTAGGGTTTAGTTTAAGAGTTTTATATAAAGAGCTCTTGTGCTTTGCTTTGTTTTTAGGGAAGTTGATTATTTTAATGAAATAGATAGATATTGTGAATTTTGCGTGTTTTACGAGAGAGTATCTCGTTTACTCGTTTATTCTTCCCACTTGTACACTTCTCTACATTAGTTAGTATCAACAGTCAGTACGATTCGCGATGTCGCCGGGACGACAAGATGCCGCAAACAAACGACGTGATGCAACCTTCAACGACCGGTTTCAACTTTCAACAGATTGACTACCGATTTCAACAGTTGGACGTGCGTGTGCAGATCTCGATCTCGTAAAAAAGGATTGAGGATATGCGTTTGACGCTTAACGACGTGGTTTGGGATTTGCAGATGAACCGTGCCGTCGGCGATCGGGGTGTGCGTGGAAAAGTTCACGGAGGAAGTGGAGGTTGTGTTCCAGGCGGGGTGCTCCGTCGGCTATCTCCACAACTGCCGTCCGACGATGCAGACATCGAGGAGAACATCGGAGGTGGATCCTTTCGGAGAGTGGTCGCCTCTGCCTGTCGAGACTGAGCTCGTTCTTGCGCACGACGGCCAAGATGTGCGGCAACAATGTGTGGTTTTTGAGGAAGATGACGGACTATTATACGACGGTCCGCCTATTTTCGATGAGGAGTCTCCGGTGACGGAGACATACTTTTTCAGCAATATGGGTCCCACGTGGGACGTCGCAGAAGTTGAGCCTTTGATGGGGATGTCGTTGTTCAAACCCGATGTTTGGAGTATCTTGGCCAACGATGGTTTTTCGGAGCCGAGTCGAGGCTCAGTAATTGGTGGGCCATTTTCCGATTGTCTATCGTGAACTCTCCCAACAACGGGATGTTTCCCCGTAGTTATGGTTTTGAGCGCGACGAATGATATGGTATGTTTTGTGTTAATTCAGTTGTGTGGGTTATGCGTATCAATAACTGTCGTCTCATCCCTCATTAATGATGCTTATTTTGCGCCTGAAGGTGGGAAAAAAGATAAAACGAAATAAAAGGGATTATTTTCGTAGAATTAAAACCACTCTTTCCTTCCGGGAAGCGGCCTTTAGAAAAAGAAGATTAGTTATGAAGAGTCGAACCACCCCCCAGCCAGAGGCCTAAACACTACGATCAACTATTTGAAGCAGCGTTTTTTCTTTGATGCAGCAATCCCAAAGTTTCTTTTTGATTCAAAAAAAGGAAAATTCTTGTTTTTTCGCATTTTTTTTATACCAAAAATATGGTTAAGAACCTTTGACTATGAAAACAAAAGTTTGCTTCGCTTCGCTACCCGCATAGAAATTTCTTGTCGTACCCTCCCCTATAATATAATTCGGGATGCAATCCGATTCTTTGCTTAGCAATGTAACATAATTGAAAATAGACATTCCCAGGGAATTTCCACTGCATAGTTGCTTTTGATATAAAAAACGCTTCGAGTATTAGATTAGGAGCTCAATACTCTCTCTCGATCTTGTCAATTCAACCTTCGTGTTCGATCGGGGGAATTGTCTAGGCTATTCCTGTCATGGGGACGTCTCCAACGGGGACGTGTCGGAGTCGAGGGCGAATCCTGCTCAACCGGGAGAGAATGATGCATAATAATAATAATAGTATTATTATTATTATTATTATTATTATTATTATTATTATTATTATTATTATTATTATTAGCTTGGAGAATAAGATAAAGTTTAGTTTAAGAGTCTTATATAAATGGCTCTTGTGCTTTGTTGTTAGGGGAGTTGATTTTTTAAATGAAATAAGATTAGATATTGTGAATTTTGCGTATACGAGAGAGTATCTCGTTTACTCGTTTATCCTTGACACTCGTACGTTTCCCTACATCAGTAGTGAGCTTCCATTTTAATAAATTTTGGCACATCAAGGTTTCGTCGATGATTAATTATGTCCATTTTTTTTTAAATTGTCACAAACTGCAAAATCGTCATAAATTTTGAAAAGAGAATGTACAATGAAGTTCAATTAATAACAAATATAAACTCAAACCATGAAATTAATGGTAATTTTGATGTTGTCTTTACTCTTTAGGGACTGTGCAGCAATTGATTTACATACGCACATACATACCATGTGTGTGATATCAATGTTCCCTAGGGGCTAACGCCCATAGGAGCAACATCGAATTTTCCAAAATTGATTAAAGGCTATAGTAGTCTATATATAAGAGAGAGAGAGAGCAAAGAGAAACAAAAAAAAGTTGCCAATGTTTGTCCCATTTTTGTTGCGTTTTTTGTTATCTTTTTGTCTTTCGTTTTCCCCCATTTGGAGTCGTTTAGTCGAGTTTTAGTTTATTTTGTGTTTTGCTTTATTTAGGTTTTTTCTGGTATTTTCTCGGTCGCTTTCCGGTTGTGTGTTGTTTTTGGTCGGCAGGTCAGGTGTCTCGTTCGATTATCATATGAAAGAAAATTAAATATTTGTGGCGAGCTTAATTTGCAAAGGGTTACGTGGGCGTCATACAGGAAAAGTCCAGTTAAATTCCGAGTGCCATCGAGCCGAGGAAATTTAATTATGCTGGGACCAAGCTTTCTTCTCCGCCGGGCATTGGTACCATACCGCGAGACCTCTCTCCTCCACGCCGTTGAAATCCTCGCCATCACCGTGCAAACCCATAATCCGACGGACAACAGCTCTACCTCCACCTTCCATCATGACGACAACACCTACATCTCCGCCGCTGCAAGCTCTCTTCCGGCCGCTCATGCAGCTGCATATTATCCTCCGCGACAGAGCTCATCATGACGACCAGAACTCATCCCGTCGCGCCGCGAAGCGCCGCCGCGCCGCGGTCCTCGCACCCAACACGTCGCGACCAAGCCACGACTCGAACAAAAGCTCCCAGGCCCCGCTCCGGGCCGCGCCGGAGTACCGCGCCATGAAGACCTCACCTCCTCGATGAGCTACCGCGCCGTGATGCAGCTCCCTACCGCGCCGGGATGAATCGCCGCGCTGCAGCACCGGCACCTGTCACGCTGTGCTGCACCCTTGCCGTGCTGAGACCTGCTACAATATAAATAGGCGACCGGGACTTTGACGAGAGGGGATGATTATTCTTTTTCACGCGACAAACACCGAACCCTATTTTAGGATATTTTCTCTTTCATTTTTCATCGTTCCTCCATATTTTTCATCGTAGAACAAGAATTTGACATTGGATTTTGCTATTGCTTTCGGAATTAATCTTGTCTATCGGAGGTGACATTTGGATTTTATCAATCGTAAGATTTCCTTTAACTCTATCGTTAATTATGAATTCTTGGGTTGTGATGAATGCTTTCGTCGCTTCTTCGATTATGAGTAGCTAAATTCACATGCTAGGGAATAGGGGATCGATGCTTTGAATTTGTTTATGATTGTCGGGCTCAAGATTGTTCAACTTATGCGATTCATGTTTAATTAGGATTTTTTATTTATGCTTGAATGTTGAGAATTATTGAAGGGTGACACTTCAATTTGCAATTATTTTGATTGAATTTTATTCATTCTCGCGTGATATTGTTAACTCTATATCGACTAGTTGATTAACCATCTTCTAGGATTATTTAATCGGCTCTTAAAACCGAAAGGGGAGGAGTCGGCCGAAATAGATTCGCATAAACTAGGCTTGTTCGTAACTGTATTGCCTAGGAGTTAATTGACTCGTTAATTTCTCCGTTCTAGTTTAATCCCTTGTTACGAACAGTTATTGGGAATGAATGCTTGATCGGGTAGATTATTCGAATTACTTAGCTGAACAATCACTTGCTCGTTAGTTGCATATCGAACCAAAGCGGGAATCCCCGACTCCCTAGTTTCTTAAACCTTATTTGTTCTATGTGATCGTCTGCTATTTACTTGCTTTATTTTATTTATTTGTAGTAGTTGATAATAAAAACCATCCAAACTTTGAATTAGTATGTTTAGGATTTATATTTCTTTCATTCGTGTTTGAATAAACGCACATAGTATTCCGGCTAACCTTCATCGTGAGACATGACCCAGTGTCGAATCTTTCGATTCTGCTCCGGAAAATATTTACAAGCAAATAGGCGTCGTTGCCGGGGAAGGTTCAGGACATATTTTGTGCGCTTATTCATTTTGATTTTCTGTGTTTCTCTTGTTTTCTTTTTATTTGTTAGGTGTTAGTTTTTGTTTTTATATTCTTTTGATCTTCTCTTTTCTTTACCGTTGGTGCTCGTAACCGCTTGTTTGTTTGAGTGTATGCGTACCAGGAGTGGACGTATACTATCCCCAATCAACAAGTCGATTAATGAAAGCCTGAGAGAGTTGCTTGACGAGCTCCCTCTGGAATCACAGGAAAAAGGCGAGCACTCTCCAAAATCATCCGAGGGAAGCAACTCAGACATGGCTGAACAACAAGCTCCCCGTAATGTTCTCAGAAACCTGGCCCAACCTATGATCGGGCCAATCACCTCTTGCATCCGGTTGCCACAAGCCGCCCGTAACTATGAGCTGAAGATGGTCCACTACAATTAGCTCCCATCGTTCCACGGGCTCGCCAACGAGGACCCACTCCACTTTCTTCGGGAGTTTTACAACGTCCTCCAGACTTTTCCTTTACATGAGCTGTCCGAGGACCATTTGAGGATGCGGTGCTTCCTGGAGACACTTAAGGACTGGGCCAAAGCTTGGTTCATGACCCTGGCCCCGGATTCTCTTACAACTTGGGCCGAAGCTTACTCAAAATTTGTCGGGAAGTACTATTCCCATCAGAAGACCCAAGACATCCGGTCCCAGATAGTCTCATTCACTCAACTGCCACACGAGCCTCTTCACGAGGCTTGGGAACGCTTCAAAGACCTTCAGAGGTAGTGCCCTCCGGGACTACTAGCGAACTGTTTCTACGACTCCCTCCATCAGAACTTGCAATACATGGTGGACAATGCAGTCGGAGGGGATATTGGAGCCAAAACTGCCGAAGAGATGAATGTGATTTACAAGACGATGAGTGCTAAGTCGTCTCAGAAGAGCAGTAGAGGGAAGAGGACCACGGTGAACGAGGTCGGACCGGGGAATAATGCCATGGCCCAACAGTTAGTCGAGCTCACGGAGCAGATGCGGCTATTGAATGCTCGAAACTCCTCACTGATTCAGACGATGGCGGCGAATGTTTGTCGTGCATGTGGAGTGCAGGGACACAGTTCGGAAGTGTGTCCATCGGCTGTCGAGCTGGGTTACGGAGGTTAGAATATCGAGGTTAATGCATTGCAGGGCTATCAGAACCGGCCCAGGAATGACCCTTATTTGAACACATACAACCCGAGATGGCGAAACCACCCTCATTTCTCATGGTCCAACAACCATAATCAGCAGCCACCTCAAACCAACTTCGTCCCCCGGCAGCAGCATCCCAGGGGAATGTTAAGGCTGCCAGCACCCGAAGTCGAACCGAGCCCGTCCAACTCAGACGAAAAATTGGATAAAATTCTTCAGTACATGGCCAATAGCGAGCATCAGAGTGCGAATAGTGAGGCTTCCATTAAACGTTTGGAAGCCCAGATAGGCAGTTAGCCACCCGAGTGGGGAGCATTGAGACGGAGTTGAAAAAGGACAGACTACCGAGTCAGTCGGAGCACGTGAATGCAGTTACAGTGCTGATGCCCGAGACCGAGGAGAAGATAGTTGCCAAAGTGGAGAAAGAGAAGAATGAGAGTCCGATGAAGCAAGAGTTGAGAGAAGAGCCCCAGTGATACCACCACCCGAGCCTACCCTTCACAAATCCCAGAATCCCTACAGGCCGAGGATCCCGTTTCCAGGCCGATTTTTGGAAGAAAAGGACCGCCGGATGATTTAAGACCTTCATGCAGTATTGGTTAAAGCCAACAATGACCTATCTCCCCACGATGTGCTGAAGAAAATCTTGACCTATGCACGATTTTTTAAAGAAGTTGCAACGAACAAGCAGAGGCTTGAGAGCAGTGAAGAGGTGCTCCTATCTGAGGTGGCAAGTGTCCTCTCACATTACTTGCCGAAGAAAGAGAAGGACCCCGGTGGCTTTGTGATCACTATGGTCTTCGGGAATGGGGAAGAGACCTCGGGCATACTCGACCTGGGAACGGGCATAAACCTTATGCCACTTTCAATTTATCGCCGGCTCGGGCTTGGAGACTTGAAGCCCACCAGGATGCGTCTACAGCTAGCTGACCGCTCGTTTCGTCAACCAGAAGGGATTGTTGAGGATGTTCTTGTCCGAGTGGGGAAGCTGATAGTCCCCGTGGACTTCATTGTGCTCGATGTGGGAAACGTGCAAGGCAGTGAGAAGCAGCACACCATCCTCCTCGGGCGACCCTTCATGGCTACCACCAGCACAGTTATTGATGTGAAGAAAAGGACTGCGAGTATGCTCTGTGTTGGGGGAGTCTACCCTCATTTCTGCACGAGAGACTCTGCCGGAGCCGCAAGCGGAGCTAGTGGAAGAGTGTGCGTATATTTGGGCGATTGACCAGCTCACCGAGGATGCGTGTATGCGTGAGCTTTCGAAGCGATCACTTCAGGATCGTGTTCATGTTCTGAAGGAGCGCCGTAGTGACAGCCACTCTACCCCACCCCAGCCAAATTCTAGTGAGTTGTCCCGATCTGAATGAGGCGAGAGAGTTGATCTGACAGAGGCCCACCGTTGTTCGGGGGCTGACTACCTCCACCCTCCACCTGCACCACCGGATTCACAGTGACTAGTCTAGTCACTGTGCCCTGTACGTTTGTATCTTTTCCTTTCTCTTTATTTTCGTATTTGGTTTTGTGTCTTTGTTTTTCTTTTTCTGTTGATTGATTATATGTTAACTTTCCTTGCATTTAAGATCGACAATGGGGACATTGTTCGGTTTTAAGTGTGGGGGAGTTTTTACATGATTATGTGCTTATATGGTTGATCGGGTCTATGTCTTGTAGGTTGTTCTCATTTTCTGCCTTTTGTTTTAGTGTCTTTGCTGGAGTCAGTTCGTTTGTTTTGCGAGTATGGATTATGGTGATTTTCAGATTTGTTGAGGATTGTTGATGATGCTGAGGAGATGTGATGATGATCATGATTTGTATGCTTTGATAAACTTGATGTTTCATTTTGTTGACAATTTATTTACCCTCTGTGAGGGTTTGAGCCTTATCTTATTTCTTGAGAGATATTGGTCGTATTCTTGTTGATCAGAACTTGCTTTTAGTCTGTTTTGAAATGAAGAGATTGAAGTAGTGAATTGTGAAAATGATTGAGGCATTTCTTTGACATTGCTCGTTTAGCCTTTTCCTTTGACCCTTGACGTGAAATGTTCATTAGTAGCCCGTTGAGCCTGAACCGTATTGATTGAATTTCTTGGGATTTGACAATTTAATTATTTCTATGACGGAACTTCTGTTTTGTGTTGGAGAAAGTGTATAATTTATTTGAGTTGCATTTTGGGTACTTAAAAAAAAAAAAAAAAGGGAATCGCAAGACGAACTTAAGGATTCTACTCCGCTTACTCGTGGGATTTTCACAAGTAATGAGTATTGGGAAACCACTCTAGGAAACTTGGATGACCTCCAATGTTTAAACCTAGAGAATGTCGTCCTTTTGTTTCAGTCTTGTTAAAAAAAAATCAACTTCCCTAAATAATTAAAAAAAAAAAAAAACAATAGTCGAGTACCTGAATTGCAATTCAATTTGAGCACATGTGAGTGTTGCATAGAGTTTTGGTGGGAACTGTTGGTTTTATGCTGAATTTGGATAAGTGGTGAGGCATTCGAGTAATTTATATGCTCGAGAGTTGATTGTTTATTTGAGCCATATTATCTTTATTTTTGTTTTTCCCTTCTGCTAAATGCATTCCCTGCAAACCCGAAAGTCCTTTTGATTTACAGTTCATGATCTTCGATGGTTTTAGAGTACGAATAGACGATAAGCAAGCTTATGTTGATGCATGATAATCGACCAATTTGAGCGTTCCAGTTTTATATTCATGAAAGAAACCGAGTGAGGCAACATTATATTTCTGTGTTTGAGAGTTTGTCTTTTCAAAGCGTGCATTCGAGTTGTAATTGAGGTGTGCTATATTGGTCATTGGAATTCTCCTCGGCTAAGTTGACTAATTTGAAACTTGTCTTATCTGAACTGTTATCCATTCTCGTTTGCTTGTTTTCATTTCTTTTCTTTTCTTTTTGTTCGGGACAAACAAAGGTCTTAGTGTGGGGGAGTTGTTTGTCCCATTTTTGTTGCGTTTTTTGTTATCTTTTTGTCATTCGTTTTCCCCTATTTGGAGTTGTTTAGTCGAGTTTTAGTTTATTTTATAGTTTATTTTGTGTTTTGCTTTATTTAGGTTTTTTTCTGGTATTTTCTCGGTCGCTTTCCGGTTGTGTGTTGTTTTTGGTTGGCAGGCCAGGTGTCTCGTTCGATTATCATATGAAAGAAAATTAAATATTTTTGGCAAGCTTAATTTGCAAAGGGTTACGTGGGCGTCATACAGGAAAAGTCGAGTTAAATTCCGAGTGCCATCGAGCCAGGGACATTTAATTATGCCGGGACCAAGCTTTCTTCTCCGCCAGGCATTGGTACCATACCGCGAGACCTCTCTCCTCCACGCCG
>CACSLK010024540.1:420993-442245 GCA_902706635.1 Striga hermonthica
GTGGCGACCAACGACGCGCGTTGGGCGGAGCAGCAGAGGGAGTGGAGCGAGTTCACGAGGATCAACGAAGAGCACTGGACTGCCCATGACAGCCGATGGGACACTTGGGAGGCCCAGCGATACCAGCATCCGCCACCGCCACCACCGAACGCATAGTGACTTGTCACTGTGCTTTGTACGTGTTTCTTTCTTTTTCTCTTTTATTTTTGTATAGCTTCTTTGTTTTCGAGTCGGTTTATTATATGGTCAAACTTTCCTTCACTGCTAATCGACAATGGGGACATTGTCTGATTTTAAGTGTGGGGGAGTTTTACGTGCTTACGTGACTATGTGGTGGACCAGGTCTAGTTTTCTTTTTAGGTTTGTTTTTATTTCTTTTCTCTTGCTTGGTGGACCGGTCTAGTTTTTAGGATTTTATTTGTTTTGTTTTTCTGAGCTTGGACTTGGTGAATTGTAAGATTGATTAATGACTGTCAGTTGAATGGAGTGGTTGTGATGATGAGAATTTGTGGCATATCTTGATGAATGACTTGGTTATTTTGATTGACTTTATATACCTTGTGAGGTTTGAGCCATACTTGTTCTTGTGAGATGTTGGTTTGAAATTTATTCAGTCCGAGTTTGCCTTGAGTCTACTTTGAAATGAAGTGATTAGATTTGTGAAACGTGAAAATGATTGAGGCATTCCTTGTATTTTCTTCTCCTTCTCTTTTCTATGAATAACAGTCACTAGTCACCCCCTTTGAGCCTTATATGATTTTATTGTTAACCTCATGATGATGATATTGAGTTGTGGGTTGAGAATTGGAGGTGTTGGTTGATTGAACTGTGAATACGTTCATTTGATTTGATAAAAAACAAAAAAAAAAAAGGAGAACCAAATGGATTATACTCCTAGCGCTCGGGCCACTAATGTAGCGGATACGAGCCATGAGTACGGGAAACCGGTCTAGGAGACTCGAGCTGAAAACTCGAAGGTTAAACCTAGATAAGATGTCCAAATGGTTCTTAAAAAAAAAATAATTGTTTGGGAAGTGTGTTGGTTTTCGAGTAGTAGGGAGGAACCGGTTGGTATTCAACAACCGAAAGAGTTCATGACTACGGTTTGGTGATGGAATTGAGTTGAATTTGTTTTTATCTGAGCCACTTAACCTATATTTATCCTACCCGATCCAAAGAGCCTACATTACATCCCTAAAAGTCCTCTTGATTCATTGTTTCACGAACTTGATTATTTTAAAGTAAAAGTTAGACAATGGGCAAACTTATGATTGATTTGATTGACGACCAACTTGAGCGTACCTATCTTATACTTTCAAAAGAAACCGAGTGAGGCATATGATATATTTTCGTTCTTGAGAGTCTTTGTCTTTCGAAATAACCGAGTTACTAGTTGAGGTATGCGCTGGTGATCATTGGAATTCTTCTCATTTGATTGATTGGTTTGAGATTAGTCTTGCTTGAACCGTTGTCTTTGCTCATTTATTGTTTTTCTTTTCTTTTCTTTGTTCGGGACGAACAAAGGTCTTAGTGTGGGGGAGTTGTTTGTCCCGTTTTTGTTGCTATTTTCGTTGCTATTTTGTGTGTTGTTTTCCCCCGTTTTAGGTCTTTTGTTAGGATTTTCCGGTCCTTTTTAGTCATTCTCGAGTCTTTAGTATTTTTCGTTGTGTTTAGCATTATCGTTGTTATTTCTTCTATTTTCTCTTACTTTCGTGTGTGTTCGATGGTGGTGTTTTCAGGTTCCCAGGAGTTCTGCGTCGGTTTGTGAGATTGGAGCATATGAGGAATGAGTTTTAGCTCGAGGAGGGCCCGAGGGACGCTAGCCGAGATCACTCGAGTCCAAGTCGACAATTTTTTGGAGCAGTCCAGGCCATAGCGCCGCTATGCCCATAGCGCCGCTATGGCCTGTTGAGAAAGCGGCGGTTTGCGGTAAAGCGATGGGCTGCAGCTCGGGATATTCCAGCCATAGCGGCGCTATGACCATAGCGCCGCTATCCCCTGCTCGTAACCGATAGCGTTTTTCGCGGATTTTGAATTTGGAAAGCATAAGGGTCGAGCCTAGGGCATATGGACAGAGATTCAGACTTCGTTTTTCATACTTTTTGACCTCAAAAACATCTCTTTTCACCTTAGGGCATTTTCTCTTTTGAATCTTTCATCTTGGATTAGCTTTTGAGATTGAAGAACTTATTTTCTAGCTTTTTGGATTTTGGATTGCTCGTGTTTGTTCAACATTGGATTCAAATTAATCGTAAGCACTTCTTTTCTTATTTGATATGATGATGTTTGCATGGGTTGATGAATGCGTTGATGTTGAATCGATTATGAGTAGCTAAATTCGATAACTAGGGTTAGGGGATAATTGTTCCGGTTCAATTTCATTGATGTGAATGTTGATTGCTCGATCTAGATGAGTTAGGCTAAACCTAGGGTTGAATGTCTGATCATCATTTAATCTACTTAATCGATTTTAGAACCGAAAGAGAAGAAATCGATCGATCTGGGCTTGTTTAGAATAGACTTGTTCGGAAACGTATTGTCTATGTGTTAATGAATTCGATAATTGATCGTTTATGTTTATTCTCTTGTTTCGTGAGATATTGAGAATGAATCTCTAGATGAATTGGTTATTGTTTGTTCATTAGCTGAGTAATTGATTGCCGGTTTAATGTATTGAGAACCGGATACGATTGTCCCCGATACCCTAGTCCCTTTAAACTATTGGAATTTGTGTTTTAATTGAGAGTTTGAAATTGATTGTTTTGCTTTCATAATTACTTGCTTTACAATTAGTAGTTGTTAAATCAAACCATCAATCTTGAATTAGAGTGTTTAGGACTTTCTTTTATCTTTTTGTGTGATTGAATAACGTGCAAAATAATCCGGCCGATCTTCCTTGAGAAACGACCCGGTGTCGAATCATTCGATTCTACTCCGGTAAAAATACTTACAACAGTTATATAATGAATAAAAATTGATATTGTTCTTGGTATTTTGAGACTGTTCTCAATTTATCGTCCCACTCGTACGCTTCCCTACATCAGTATATATATACATAGTGGGCTCCTTTTAAAAATAAAATAAAATAAAATAACTCGTGTTAGACTGTTCAGCAAATTTGAGTTCATTCTTTCAATGTACCTGTATTTTAAAATCGAGCCTCTTGAAAAAAATCAGCCCAATTTTATATACGGTCAAAACAAAATTCGCCATCTAGTCTAGTGTATTTTTTAATTTAAAATATTTGTTCATGCATATGTAGAAATTGCCACGTGCCCCATATAAAAGGATATCAAACCCTAAAATTGGCTGATGAGTAGCCATTTCTATCGCCGCATGTCGTCGGGCCTCTATCCCTCTCTTCCATGTTCTTTTCGTCTCAAACCATACCCTATTCTTCAGCCATTAGTAAAAAAATTTCGCCGAGAATTTAGATGAAGTATACGTTTAACCGGTGATTCTTTAACGTTTTTCAGAAGGCCACTGAAAAAACACCTGAATTTCTTTTATTCGAGGTGATAGAGAGATCGAAAAAGCAAAATCGACCCGATTTTACAAAATCGATTTACTAAGTTATAGTATTTCGGTTCAAATCGGGCAATAACAGCTCAGATCTATGAAGATCCAATTTTTTTTTTCGAATTATAACTTTATTTGGTTTGGGAAAATTGATTTATGTTTTTTTTTCAAAAGATTTAAGGTGTTCTTCTCCGATAACGACTTACTTCTTAAAGATTTTTTTATAACCTATACATATATACGCCGATCTGAGTTGTTTTTACCAGATTTGTTATTATATTCATAGGACTAAGGATGTTTTTAGTTCTACTACCAAATTCTTGTGAAATTTTGAGGTATGTAAAATTTTAAAGTATATTATTATAAGTTTTTATAAAATAGTCTAAATATTGAATAGATTTGTTTACATATGAAGCACTTTTACATTTTTTTTTAAGTTTTTGTAAATTAGTCCAAATATTGAATAGATCTCTCCAACATATGTAGTACTTTTACAAATTATTTTTTTATTAAAAAATTGTAGATCCATGTTCAAGAACAGTATGCTTTTTTTTTTCTTAAAATTTGAGCTCAGTTTTAACAAATCGATTGTAATTGTATTTTTGATTTCTTACACGTTCTACAAAGATTAACATTTGTATCCAAATTTATGTTCGCACATTGAAGTATAGTCAAATTTTGTAATCAAATGTAAGTTATATTCTAATAAATATGGATTTGTTATAACAGATCTGCGAGTGCATCAAGATATGCTCGACAAACAATATTATTACGTGTACAGACCACAAACACTTCAATAAACTAAAATGAAACAGCAGTCAAAGGTACGCTTAATTTTGATTAACTTTTATTTACTCGCAGTTTTTGATTTAATTTGTATAATAATAGTCTTAAATGGTTATTCCAAATATTTGTAAAAAAGTTGCAGCCAACCAAATATTTATCAACCTAAATTATAAGTATTATTATGATTTAATTCCATAAAGAAACTTTATGATCCTGACTTGTTACATTCATCTAACAGAGTTCTTCTTCATATGCAGATACAATTGATCAAATTGAGAGACAAATGATGAACGCTCAATAAAATACAAACTACATCACAATGTAGATGCTTTTTTTCTGAAAAGGTATCACAAAATATGTGTCCACCATTATGTACCATATTGTGTGCTGGCGTGTTGGTTGCGTTTGCTTGTATCATATGGTTCTCATAATCTCTTCATGATGTATGACCATATGTTTTACTGTTTATGAAAAGTTTGGACTCTGTTTGCTTTAATCCTTGGTTGATTCTGAAACTCTGCAAAATATTTATCTCCTCTATCTTTCATGTGATCTCTTCATGAAGTTTGACTGTTGTTTCTGCATATATGGAATTTCTTAACTGTTTTGGTGAATTTTAAGAAAATGGAAAATGGTTATTTTTCAAGAGGTAGAAAAGATGAATGATAACAAAGAGCTATATATAAAATTTTCCCTTGGGAGCAAATCTCTTTTGAAATAGAAGATTTCATTCTGTGGGTGCTGACGTAGAGGAAGCTGTGAGGGATTTTTTCTCTGGCCACCAGATGCCAGAATCCTTCACGGCTACCTCCATCATTTTGATCCCGAAGAGATCGGGACCTAGCACTTGGTCTGACTATAGACCTATCAGCTTATGCAACGTGACTAACAAGATTATTTCTAGAATCCTCAACAGTCGTCTCGCTCCCCTCCTCCCCCACCTTGTCTCTCCGAATCAGAGTGGATTCATCAAGGATCGAGTCATTAGTGATAATATCCTACTGGCTCAGGAGATGATACACGACATCTCTCATGCGAATCGAACACGAACCCCGAACCTCGTGCTGAAGCTAGACATGGCCAAAGCATATGATAGGGTCGAGTGGTTGTTTCTCAGAGAGGTACTGGCTCGGATGGGATTCCCCATCCGTTGGATTAGCTTTGTGGAGGCGTGTGTGGAACACTGCACATTCTCCGTTTTGATTAATGGTAGCCCCACGTCCTTTTTTCCCTCTACCCGCGGCCTTCGTCAAGGGGACCCTTTATCCCCATCCCTTTTTGTTCTGGTGGCTGACTATCTCTCTCGCTGCCTTGACGGCTTCATTCGCGATTTTCCGAGGATGACCTACAGCACGCGTGGTTGTGGACCTTCCATTTCCCACCTTTCTTACGCAGATGACATTATCATTTTCACTCGTGCGAATGATAATGGGCTAGTTGCTCTCATGAGTCTTTTGGACCACTACAGTGAGACATCTGGCCAGCTAGTCAGTGTTAGTAAGAGTTCCTTTATCATGGACCATCACGTTGCAGACCATTGGGCTCACCAGATTCACGAGCGTACTGGTTTTGCTCGTGGGGACTTACCCATCCCTTACCTTGGGGCCCCCTTGTACAAAGGCCATCTTTCCTATGAGCTTTTTATTGATGTCCGTCAGAGGATGATTGACCGGATTTCTGGCTGGTCTCATGGACACCTATCCTTCGGTGGCCGACTTGCTCTGATCAAGAGCACTCTTTGTGCCCTTCCTCTTCACCTTCTCGCGGTCCTTGACCCCCACCAGTCTACGATTAATGAGTTAGATCAGATCTTAGCCCGCTATTTTTGGAGCCATGGCGAGGGCTCGCGCGGCCGGCGGCAGACCCACTGGGTGAAGTGGGACTCCATCTGTCGTCCCCACTCTGAGGGTGGGCTCGGGATTCGGCGTTTCTCTGATATGGTTACTGCGTTTTCCTACAGGATGTGGTGGCGCCTTAGGAAGGGCAAGTCCCTTTGGGCCCAATACCTCTTGAGGAAATATTGCCCTGGTGGTGCTGCTCACCCCTGCAGGGTGATAGCCACCGCTCGGGATAGTCGACAGTGGAGACGTCTTACCATTGTTGGCAGGCGTGCTCAAGAGCACATTTTTTGGACCTTGGGTTCTGGGGAGGTTAGCTTCTGGGATGAGTGGTGGTTCGGCGAGGCCCCTCTCTCGAGTACTAGGCCCGTCACTCACCTGCCTTTCATGCAGGTGAAGGACCTTTGGACGGGAGGGCTTTGGGATAGAGATAGGATGGAGGATATTCTTGGTGAGGGTGGGGGTTTTAGTAGTCTAGAGATTGACCAGATCCGACAGATTCCCATTATGGAGGGAGGTTTGGATGGCATGAGGTGGAGACTTACATCTTCGGGTGCATTCTCTACGTCCTCAGCCTGGGGAGAGGTGAGGCTGGGCAACCGGCCAAACCGCCTCTTCGGGGCCATATGGACTGACCTTCTCACCCCGGCCATTTCCGTCTTTTTGTGGCGTCTCCTATTACGGCGGATTCCCATTGACACTGTGATGCAGGCGAGAGGGTTCTCTTTCCCCTCCCGCTGCCATTGTTGTGCTGAGACCGGTACCTTTGAGATCGAGACTTTCGCCCACCTTTTCCTTGAGAGTGAGACTGTGAGGAGAGTGTGAGAGCACTATGCCAGATATACTCATATACCCCTACCCACTACAGACAGTTTTTTTGAGCTCTTGAGTTTCTTCTTACACCGCACACACAGTAGACACGTGGGCTTCCTTATTCCTTGTCTGATCCTATGGGCCACCTGGACAGATAGGAATAATGCGAAGCATAGAGATATTATATTTTCTTGTGCTCACATTATTTTGCAGGTTGACAGACACCTCTCTCTCCTCACCGCCCTGGGCAGACTCACGACGAGAGACTGAACAGGGTGTACTCCGCCCCATCGGTTGAGGCCACCTCCTCCTTTACCTGTCCAGCATCCACGACCCAGGACCGTTGTTTGGCTGAAACCCAAGGCCCCTTGGGTTAAGCTAAACACTGATGGCGCTTTCGACAGACATACCGGAGCTGCTGGAGGAGGAGGCCTGATTAGGGATCATGGTGGTGCACTCATCTCTGCTTTCCATGGGCCACTCCGGGCCTCCTCGAGTTATGATGCAGAGATTCAGGCTCCAGATTGGCCTCGAGATTGCCGCCTCGATCTTTTCTCATGTCTGGATTGAGATGGATGTTGCGGCCGTCATCACACTTTTGACATCTGGCCACCAGGGCTCATGGCAGATCCAGCACCCTCTTATGCGTATCAGAGACACCCTCCGCTCGGTCCATTACCAGGTCTCACACATATTCCGGGAGGGGAATCGGCCTGCTGATTTCCTTGCTAGCACGGGGGCTTCTATACCCCAGAGACGCACCCTTCTTCCTGAGGACATCTCCCTCCGGCTTCGGACGCTCATTCGGATGGACCAGTTAGAGTACCCATCCTTCAGATTCAGTCGGCCGCCACCTGCCCCTGACTAGTTTTGA
Organism: Striga hermonthica; assembly: GCA_902706635.1. Lineage (NCBI taxonomy): Eukaryota > Viridiplantae > Streptophyta > Magnoliopsida > Lamiales > Orobanchaceae > Striga > Striga hermonthica. Next base: position 428,824 of record CACSLK010024540.1, read on the forward strand.
CATTTTGGTCCTCATGACAGGCCACCCTGCCCAAGCCGACCTTTCATGAGGTTTTGATTTTAGATCCACATCCGATTGTTATTGTGATCCTTGGGTTTTATGTTTTAAAAAAAAAAAATAGAAGATTTCATTAAATTTAATTAGAATGCGGATATCAAGGAATTTTATTTCATGAATTATGTTTGATATTTAGTTAATATGAGAAAAAAACTGCTGAGTTTTTTACTTTTTTTTTTTGCATGATTTATGTGAATGATTAATTTTATGTTATGAATGCAATATGTTATTTGATAATGCATTAATTGATTAATGACTGGAATGAAAAATTCCCTAATGCATTATCTTTGCTTTTTATTAAATTTATTGACTTGGATTCTTGAATTCGGTAAGTTTTGTAAAAAGATATGTTTTTGAATTGGAGGTTAGGTGTTGTTGCATGAATGCTGGACATATTAGGTTTGGATTAGTTGTTTTGTTTTTAAAATCATGATTAATTGTTGCACGTTTATTGGGCTTTTGATATGGTTATATTAGAGGATAAAATTAGTTTTATTATCCATAGTTGATTTTTTATTAAAATAATTGAATCTGCATTTAGTTGGTTCATTTGAGAAACAAATACAATATGCCAATTATCTTGATATTTTTTTTGCCATCATTTTCTTATTTTCAGCCTTATTTGTTGTTTAATTTTAATAGGTATAAAATGTGCAATAATCATGGGATATTAAAGTCTGAAAAATAAATTCTAAAAAATATTTTTTTCTTTGACTGCCACAAAGAATTGGTCTTTATTGAATATTAACAGTTACGAAATGTGCACAATAATGGGATGTTGAAATTTGAACAACTGTATCTTAAATATTATATTTTTTTAATTTTTGTTCAATTTGATAACTATAAATAATTCATTTGGTGATATATTATATGTTGATCATTAAAATGTTTTTTTTTTTGCAGGACCAATTCACACTTTTAAGGAAAAGGAGCTTGTGCAATACTTATTATTTTAATTTGTTTTTATATTGTGTTGTATTTTCTGATATTTATTCACTTTTTGTTTTTCTTTAATATTTATTAATTAACGATAAAAAAATGAGTATATAAAAAAATGAGTATATAAAATCGTTTTTAGTGTAAATATATTATTGATAATTGTAGCAACTAATCTATATTGTAAAAATAAATCTGGGATAGTTTTCAATATGTAACGATAGAATAATGAAGTAAGTCAATGATACTTATTGTCAATTTTAGCAGTCAAAAACTGATATGTTTTCACATTAGAAAAAAAAAGAAAATAATTGAATAGTAACAGATTTTGGCGGGAAATGACAGCTAGGTATAATTTAATAAGTTTTCTTAAATGCTTATCAGCCAGTAATTATATATATATACAGATTTTAATCATGCAACATTTATATTAGTAACATGAATAAAATAATTTATATATTTGTGACATATATTAAGAAAATTAATATAAATAAAAAAAATTATTGATGTTTCTAATTTTTAGAAAAAAAAAATATGTGTCAATCATATTTTTCTTCCAACAATGCAACCAAATATAGCGGTTACAGATTTAAATGTACCAATCAACTTTAAGTTCCAACATTAGCTATTACACATTTTAATATTTTGCTATCAAATTCAGAATTAATTTAGTAACTGGTCTAAAATATAAATAATAAAAATATATATATTAAAGTGTAACGGTTTTAGCAGATTAGTGAGTAATTAATTAAAAAAAAATATAACTCCTTTTGGAGGGAAATAAAAATAGGTTTATTAAATGTTTTATTAAATGCATCAGCTAGTAATTATAGATATATAGATTTTTTTTTTAAATATTTGCTTTTCATAAAAACATTCGAACAAACTTAAGGACAAATTTATAAAATATTAGTTGCGAGCATCCACAATGTTTTAGGTTTATTCACAAAAATATACATGCCACGTAAGAAATAGACCTAGTAAAGAAAAATATGTACTCCAATGCAAGTACAAGCGGACTGGGTCCTGCTTATGTGGCAGCAAGAAAAAGAGATCCGGTCTAGCCTTAAGTCTATTTAGACTCAAGTAGAGACCTAGTCTCTTTGCATTGGAGTTAAATTTGTTACTTTTTTATATTTTTGTCCATGTCATTCAAGATTTAAGTCTATTTACTTGCCACATAAACACAATTAGACCCAAAACATTGTAGATGCTCTTAGAGCACCCACAATTCTTTGGGTCTTTTAAAGAAAAAATCAAGTTAGAAATATTCCCCTACCCACGGTGGGCACATGTTAATATGCCCACGCGTAGGTGGCATACACTCATTGGTGATTTATTTTTTCAAACATATTAACATCACCAATTAGTGCATGCCACCTATGCGGTGGATATATTAACATGTGCCCACCGTGGGTAGGGGATCATTTCTCAAAATCAAGTGCCATATAGGAAATAGACTAAGTCTATAAAAAGATGTTACTCCAATGCAATAAAAAGTAGACTTGGTCTAGCTTATGTAACACTAGAAAAAAGAGATCAAATCCACCATTGAGTCTATTTTGAACCCAAGTACAAACCTGCCTAGTCATCAATTGTTCACAATTTTCTTTTTTTTTTTAATAGGCAAAACATATTCTTTTGTATGCATTTATTATTATGATATTTTTATTGGTTGTTGGGTATACTAGATCTAGTATTTTTTTTTGCATTGGATAGATTTTTGATTTTTTAGCTTGAGTTTGTCCATATCTTTATGGACTTAAGTCTATTTATTTGCCACATATGCAAAAAGAGACCCAAAGCATAGTGGATGCTCTATGCAGGTTTGTACTTGAGTTCAAAATAGACCCAAGGGTGAGCTTGGTCTCTTTTTTCTAGTGCCATATAAGCTAGACCTAGTTTACTTTTTACTTCATTGGAGTACATCTTTTTATAGACTTAGTATATTTCCTATATGATACTTGATTTTTCTTTAAGAGACCCAAAACATTGTGGGTGCTCTTAGAGAAGGGCGACTGATGACTTTTAAAGAAGATGAGTCTAATCTTTTTACTTAGTAATGCTTTTTAAATTCATAGTTATTAATTATATTTAATATTTAATTAAAAAATTCAACTAACTAAAATTTTAACAATAATAGAAAATTAACTGAATATATCAAAATTCATTTAACACAAATCAAAACATTTTACCTATAGCCATCTTCAAAATGAGTCGTGACACTTGCTATATAGGCTATAACACTACAGTACTTCACAATTCACATATCCGCTGGCGCGCAGTTGATAAACCAGAGTTTGCTCTGACGTTGCTCCACCGTCTTGAGAAGTGAAATGGAAGACGACGCCGGAGATAAATCAAGCTTCATAGTCGGATTAATCGAGAACCGCGCTAAAGAGGTACCATCGCCCCCCTTTCCTCTGTACATCTTTACCGCCACACGCGCAGAACTTATGCAATATATAGCGACGCCATTGAAGCATATTTGAGATTCGTTGCGCAAGTTTTGTCGTTTTTCCTTATGTTCTCTGTGGCCGTTTGCGGTTACGCGTGTTCGAGGCATTTGATCTTCTGTGCGTGTGCTCGTGAGTGTATTCGTTTTCTGTGAGTTATTTCACTGGAGCTTGTGTATGCGGGTGGGATTCGTAGTTGTGTTCTTCTTTCAGAGGCATATAAATCTCCTCTGAATGAAAACAATTACAGTCTTCATGATTGCATCTGTATGATTAGTCTGCGATAGCTTCAGTAATGTTATTATTGCTACAGGAGTACAATTAATATGTGTTACTGCATTTGTCTGATGTTTGTTGATTTGTGCGTGGTCCATCGATAAAGCAATTTGTGTCGGATCGGAAAGTGTATTTGTTTCGGGGTAAGTTCATAGAATGTGACCTTACGTTTTAAGTACGAGAATTTGCGTTTTGTGAGAATTACAAGTGATGACTCTGGAGTTCATACGAAATCTGCTACTTGTGCAATCATTTGGAAGTTCTTATCCTGATTTATGCAGATGATAAGATTTAGAACAATTTTTATTTTCTATGTGATTGGCCCATGTTAGTTATACTGAAGGTGCCCAGGGAGGCTGGGACATATACTTGACAGATTCTATATTTTGTTCTTTCACAGCCATTCGATATCGACATCTTAATTACTGTAACTTGATTTGTGAATGATTGATAGCAAGTCTATAATACATATTTGGAGGTTAATGAAGTTTTGTTTTGCATGTATATACAATGTTGCAGTTGGTTCATTGTTATAATACGTATATAACTTTCAGGTTGGAGTGGCTGCATTTGACTTGAGATCGGCTTCATTTGACCTTTCTCAGTATATTGAGACCAGCAGCTCCTACCAGAACACGAAAACGTTACTGAATTTTTATGAACCTACAGTAATTATAGTTACTCCTACTAAGCTGGCTCCTGATGGCATGGTCGGTGTCTCTGAATTGGTCAACAGATTTTGTCCATCGACCGCAAAGGTGATATATGTGCGGATTCAAATTTTATGTTTCTCATTGCCTCAGTTGATCATTAAATAAGGTCCCCTTCAACCATAATCTGCAGGTTATTATGGCTCGTGGTTGTTTTGATGACACCAGGGTAAGGCATGTATGGATAAATCTTTTTTTCTTATGGTTTGAGTTGAATTATAACGTTAGTTGTTGGATTTGTTTGAAAAGGGAGCTGTGCTAGTAAAGAATTTAGCTGCCAAGGAACCATCTGCTCTTGGTTTGGATACTTATTACAAGCAATATTATCTTTGCTTAGCTGCTGCGGCTGCAACCATCAAATGGTAGTTCTTCAGTCTGTAACTTCCCTGAATTTAAAAAGTAGAGTTATAGTTCACCTGATCTAGAAACATATAATGTTATAAACCACAAATATAATGAAGTCACTCAAAAAAATGAGGTATGAACTGCTGTCATATGCAACAAATGCTATCATTTTCTCTGAAGTTAGTCCTTGCAACATGAATTCACACTTAGCAGTTCATTTTATATTTTCAACATTTACCAGTTACATGTTAATTAAGATTTACTGCATAGACATCAGGGCTAAATTGAATTGAATATTGAATTTTTTAACTGGTAACAACAAAGTGAATTTATGGAGCTTGTCACATGTTATAATTCCAACGATGAGCTTCCATATCCTTTCTCCTTGTTAATTTCTTGGGTAGAATGTTTAAGAAATGGTTAGAGAAAAGTTCTTGAGACCCTTTTAATCCTATCTCACCTTTTGTTAAATCAGTATATTTCAATTCCTTGCGTTATTATTTCAATCACATTAACCTTTGGGTGCACTGAGATTTTTGAGGTATAAATAGCCATGGTGGCCTCTTCATTTTTTCCACACTAAATTGCATGTGAAATTTCTTTGTTATTTCTAGTGAATTTATTTATACTGGCGGAAAGAGACGTAAATTGATAGTGTCGGCCACAAGCTGTGTTCTATGTCTTACTCAGACTTAATTGATTTTCAGATATAAGCATCAGCAAGCCTCTTTCAACAACATTTTCTATAACCAATAATCATAAAACTGGTCATTTTACCTGCTTTTGCGACCCTAGTGGTCATTGAAGTTTAAAACCATCTACCTAGATTTTTTATATAAATTTTGTTCTGCATGTTGAACAGGATAGAAGCAGAGAAAGGGGTGATCATCACTAACCACTCTTTATCTGTAAGTTCTTGTCCTTGAATATAATTTCATATTATTCTGTAGGAAATAGAAGCATTTAAGCTTGCAAAGCATACAATTACTCTATGATTGATTTCAGATATATGTTTACACTTTGTTTTAAGACAAAACCCAAAAGATAGTCATAGACAGACTTATTGTAAAAGTTTCTGAACCAAACTATTTCAACTGTGGTTCCACAAGTGTCCAGATAATATGAGGTTACAAAAGTTGGTTGAGAAAAATGTTCAGCATCAGGTTAAACATTCTAAGAGAACTATTTTCTCCTTGGTCACATGGCTTCTCTGATTCACAAGATGAAATTATGTGACTCTCACGGTTTATAAGTTGGTCAAAATGAAAAGTAAGTTTCATATATGAGCTGAAGTTTCTGCTGAATGATCTCACTTAGGTTACGAGATCTTTGTTGTCATATATGGAACTCTTTGAGACTAAAGAACCCAATATCTCAGAGGATTGTAACTTCTAAAATGAGTACACTTGTAAACAAATAATGATATTACGATGTCCTATTGCTATTTTTCAAGAAATTCCTCCAACAAAATGAATGACTACTGATTGGCTTGTCATTTCATCAGTTTAGCAGTTAGCTTGATGTTCATTCTCATACATTAGGCTGCAAGTAGGTTCTTCTATGCAGTTCAGAATAATGGGACAATTTTCTGTCCCATACTCATACTTAATTCATTTGGCAGGGTTTAGTGTAATATCGTTGGAATGGACATATTGTTATGGCAATACAGTGTATCATAATTTTTTTCTTGGTTCTCAAATATGTAGTTCTCTTTTCTCTAGATTGGAAATTCCTGCAGTATGGGCCTGGTCTTAGAGTTAGAAAAGGCTGCATTTGAGTGTAACTTGACCCTATGAAGAGGGTTCATAGGGCATTTGGAGTATTCATTTTCCAATGAATTACAGATTTCGTACAACAAGGATAGTGCTGCCCTCTTGCTGCTCTTAACAGTAAATTTACACTTCCAAATGAAATCATTTGCTTTCTGCAGTATAAGAAAATGGTCTAGTGTCTTGTGATCCTGTAAACTACTTATGCTATCTTTATTTCTTTTTGATTTGTTTCACATTTGTCTTTGTTGTGTTCTGATTGTATTATTATAACAAATGCCTTTTGTTTTGAAACTTTTATCTCTTTCAGGTTACTTTTAATGGATCATTTGATCACATGAATATAGATGCTACTAGGTATCCTTCTACTTGAAAATAATGCAGTGCTGCTCCAACTTTAATATTTCTGTCTTGATGTTTCAGTTTAGAGATCTTAAATTCACCACTCTGATGCAGAACTGTATAACTCAGAAGATATTAGGACATTGATCTGTTAGTTGAATTGCACTTTTTTGTTACCTTATTTAGTCAGTAGAGTTGTATGCATTCTGATGGCAGTGTCCAGAACTTGGAACTAGTTGAGCCGATGCACTCTAGTCTTTGGGGAACTAACAACAAAAAGAGAAGTCTGTTTCACATGCTCAAGACAACACGGACTGTAGGAGGGTATGTTTATTTCATGAGTGATGTCATAAACTTGTTCTGTATATAACTGCCAAATTAGGTTTTGCCATAATTTCTAATTATTCATGGTTAGCAGCCGCATTTTCCACTGACCTATGTTCGTAGATGAACTGATATTGTTTATGCTTGATTGGAAGAGTTTCTGCTCTCAGCTTGTTGATGTTTTGTGTGTTTCAAATGTACTAGTGCGAGATGCAAATTAATCTTAATGAAAAAAAAAAAAAAAAAAAAACTCGTCATTCATAACACAAACCAACCACTTGGATACTGCTCAGCTAGTGGTAATGAGGCATGACTTTTACGCAGCCACAAACTGCTCAGCAATATTATAAAGAAAATTGGCGTATAAATCCTTCTACCCTCCAGTTGACTGGTGCAAGTGATTGTAGAATCATATGGGCTATAAATTGATCATTAGTGATGTAAGACAGCCTCGCCTGAGTTTTGTAAAGCTTGTTCTCCTGTGTGTAATGGTTATCATCTCTGCAGAAATTAGAATATGATGCAATGTTTGTTTCCTAACAAGAAATTTAAAATATGTTCTTCACTGCAGGACGAGACTTTTGCGAGCTAACCTCTTGCAGCCACTAAAAGATATCGAGACTATTAATGCCAGACTCGATTGCCTGGTCATTTCGAGTTTAATTCTCCCAAATAAATAGAATATAAGTCTGATTTTTTTTCTCTTTATTTAAGCAATACATAAATATGAACTTCATGCATTATGCATATACAAACCCAGATATATTTTACCTTTCTTATCATAAATTACCATATATGACCTTTCCTTTATTTAAATTACCATATATTACATTTCCATTTCTTATTTACTTCACATATAAGTAATATAAATATGTATTCTTTTTATTTAAAAAATAATAATTTTCTATTTGTATTGCATTTTTCATATATGATACATCAACTTAATCATCTTCTAACCCCTTTTTTTTTTTTTTTTTTTTTTTTTTTTTAATATTCATACTGTATATATACTATAAAAATACTTTCATATGTTTGATATATAAACTATAAATGTATTTATCAAACCATATTGAGAAATATTAAATAAAACTTTAAATTAGTTTATAGAATAGAAAAAATTTGATTAATATACCATAAAACAATCATTAGTGTATTGTTTCTATAGATTTGGAAAAAAATGTAGAAATTAAATATTTACAAATATTAAGAATTATTCACAAAATTACGTCTTGACTTAATTAAAGTATATAGAGCATTCAAATGTTATTATAATGTTGAAAAAAAAAGTATGGATGAATATCATAATTAGAAATAATAATGATGAAGTTAGAAAATGTTACATTCGTGTATAATAACTTATATTTTAATCACAAAACATTATGGGGGTGTTTGTTTATAAATTTTTCGATCCATACTCAATTTATACTCAAAATTAAACCCAACTTTAACTCATCCCCATTATCATCAATATTGTCAATATAATTAAATAATACCAATAAATCATTCTTACAAATCACATCAAATTTAATTTACTCACAAAAAATTAACTAATCATCACTTCACATCATCTATCTTCTGATTTTACATCAAATCAACTTAATTATTTATTTTAAATATTGTTCTAACATAAATTCAAAATCTCACTAATAACTAACCATACTATTTTTTTTCAAAATTAACATTGGTTAATAAAAAACACTCATTTTGAACGGATATATTTGTATCCAAGCACGCCCTATAATTTTAAAATACTTTTCAAGTGATATAAGATAGACCAACTCGAGAAATAAAAAATATAACTACGATACAATAAAGCTTTAAAAAAATGAAAAAAAAAATTAAAATTTATGGTAATTGTAGATAATATTTGTTTAGACACATATAATTTTATAAATGTAATAGAAGTATCATTATTAACAAATAAAGTGTAAAAGGCGGGTTTCATGTTAAACATTATGTTAGTTCTTTGTTATTTATTGTACACTTATTGTTTATAATTTAACAATCGGAATATTGATTATTTTATTTTTTTTGCTGTTAAATTATCATTTTTTTCAAGTATGTGCTGCACGGGTATCGTACTAGTGTTCATTGAAACCAAAATTTAGTTTCAGTAACGTCTGCTACTCTAAGGCTATGTTTGGTAGAACTAGCTGATAAGTTAGCATAAAGCTTATAAGTGATTTTTTTGCTTATACCTTATAACTTGTGACTTATAGTTGAAAAACTAGTTATTTATATAATAAAAGTGTTTGTTAAAATTAAAACTAGCTGAAATAAAAATTTCAACGAACTTATTTAAAAAATTACTCAAAGAAGCTTATGAGATAAGCTCGTGCTTTTTAAAAATGCTCGTCCTAGCAAACGAAGCTTATTTGAATACAGGAAACTTATAAGGTAACCAAATAAGCTATGAGCTAGCTTATTTTGTTACCATACATGACCTAAGCTATCTGATATTTTCTTTACAGCAATACCATAATGCGTTGCTTTGAATTTTCGAGTGAGTGCTGCCTCAGTGGCAAAATATGAAAATTTAGCTCTTTAATAATGTCTCCATGTTTCACCACTCGAGCAAACACTAACATGTGTTGTTCCCTTGCAGTAAGTAGATTTGAGAAGTGTCCTCATATGACTAGGCTTCTCATTCCCAATCATTATTTCCACGACAAGTTGGAATCAAATGTTTATCCATCAAGTAAATCTTGGTCGTATGAATTACGAAAAATGATTAATCATCTCGTAAATAATAAATGTCACTTATTCCCAGGGACACTATTGTAATATATTTTGTGCGACATCATTTATTGCTTAAACTCAAAAATAGGATGAACCTTAAATCCCTTTTGTGGCGGCCAAACTTATTTTTTGAGGCCTTCTTTAAAAGGAAACTATTCATAAAGGGGTGGCTTGATAGTAGTAGATTTTCTTCTGTCATTTTTTCCTTAAATATTTACTCAAGCTCCATATCTGCTGAAGTTACTGTCGTCCAATTAATCAGTCTTAAAAGATAAAAACTATGACTAGTTTGCATACTCTACATTGGTAACACTGCTCATGCTTTTGTTTGTACCAGGATGAGTTGATGAGCAATGAGCAGCTGTTCTTTGGGTTGTCCCAGGCTCTCCGCAAGTTTCCAAAAGAAACTGGTAAGGGGAAAAGGTAAATTAACAAAGTTGCTAAGTGTTTCTCACTGCTCATAGTTTTGTCGTACTACGATTGTCATCTTTTGCTACTTCCAGATAAGGTCCTCTGTCACTTCTGCTTTAAGCAAAAGAAAGTTGACAATGTCATCCTGACCAACGACAGTTCTCGAAAGAGCCAAATCTTAATATCCAGTGTTATTCTTCTCAAAACTGCCCTAGATGCCTTACCATTACTGTCCAAGGTAAATTAACCTATCTGCATGTATGTTTTATAGTTTTCTGCCTTGATGAGTTTTCTATGTCAATTGTTTCAGGCTCTTAAGGATGCCAACTGCTTCTTACTAAAAAATATTTACAAATCCGTATGTGAGAATGAAAAATTCCCTTCCATGAGGAAAAGGTATAATTGATTGTCATCTTCTGCTTGAAACATGTTATAGTTTATCAGAATCTACATGCTAAATGTCAGTCAATCTTACCGTTCTCATGGAAGCATGCATATTGTTGTGATTCTTTTTTGAGATTGTATTAATCTGTAGTAAGTGCTCTTCAACAAGAAGTGAGAATCTTATTTATTGCTACTCCCAAATTCTCACATCTTACTTGGCCATGCTACTTTCACAAACTTCTATGGCTTGATAAATCAGATTAATCAACAAGACATGCTTCACACTCACAATTTGTTTAGAACAACCATCTTTATCACTAGGGATTATGTCTGCTGCATAAAAAGTTGATTGTGCATGTGTATTTGAATGCCAAAATTTACAAAATGAGCCTAAGCATGTTATTCTCTCTGAGCATTTAATCTCCTCAACTTTCTTTGTTTCGTTTTTTGTGCATTGGCACATTGTTTGTCAAGGAAGATTTTTTGACCAACATGAAGCTAGTACCGACCTGAATATAATAAGATTATGTTTTTAATTTTGGTTTTCTCAAGTTCTTATTTGTCATCTTTATACTTATGCTACCTAAAAACTCGGACACCAATCATGAGACGAAACACTTTAAGCTTAAGCAGTTTATTTGTGCATTATGAAGTGTAAAACTTACTGATTCTATTTATCACTTTGAATTGATATAATCTGGGTTACGATAAGTTATCAGTTCCAGGAAAAGAATCAATAAATTTCGAGGAAGCTCTGATGTGATTGTTGATGGTCTAATGATCTGCCAAAGCCTAACTGGCCATTACTCTTTTACATGAATTGGCAACATTATAAAGTTGACGTCATTGTAATAATTATGTATGAATTGCATTTTTAGGATGTCTGATTCATAATATGAATCGACTAGCTAGTAATTTTATGTCATTAAATCGAAATATAATATATGAAATACAATTTTAGGATTGCGGAAATGATTGATGAAGATGTTCTTCATACACGTGTTCCTTTTGTTGCCCGAACACAACAGTGTTTCGCTGTCAAGGCAGGAATTGATGGACTTTTGGATATTGCGAGGCGGTCCTTTTGCGACACTAGTGAAGGTTTTTCTGCAAATTGAAGGAATTAATTTTATTATTGGTCTTCCAATTACCAGCACTCAAATCAACAATATCTCACAGCAATACACAACTTGGCAAATAAATATCGTGAGGATTTTAAGCTGCCAAATTTGAAAATTCCATACAACAAGAGACAAGGTTTTTACTTTAGCATTCCTCAGAAGGACATACAGGGAAAACTCCCTAGCAAGTTCATCCAGGTTAATGAGAAATTTATTTAGTTTAAAGAACCTCCATTGGTAATTTTCTCTGACATTCCCAATCTGTTAAATTACAGGTTATAAAACATGGAAACAACATACACTGCTCTTCTCTGGAACTGGCCTCTGTGAGTATACTAATAACTTCTTACCATGCTTGTCATAATGTTAGTCCATTGTTACCACCTACATGTCTAAACAAGAAAGTAAATTTAGTCGCTTAAACACTTCTATTATTTTGCATCCTTTCCTGATTATTTCACTTCCCTAACTATATAATTTCCTTTTTTTTTTTTCCTTTTCCCTTCATTAGGCTACCTAGAGCAATTCTCTGATTAATGATATGTACTTCTTGCAGCTGAATGTAAGGAATAAATCTGCAGCTAAAGAGTGTTATATTAGAACAGAATTTTGTCTGGAAGGTTCGTCTCAACTTAACGAGTCTGACAGAATAGCTTATTACTATACTAAATTTGAACCATTAAAAGTATTGCAATAGTAATTAAACCTACTTACGAATGCCGTTTAAAAAATTAGGTTAGATGATATCATAAGATAACTTGCTTTTCGCCTTTTATCTTGAGCAGTACACCACATTCAGTTTGATGTTGGAAAAGTTTCACAGCCCACCCAAATTATGTTCTCTTTTCATACGGTTTGACATGCTTTAGAAAATTTAGTAATAATGTTTACACATTCAATGTGTAGAATAACACGTTTGGTCCATTTGTTAATGTGCAGCTCTAATTGACGCTATACGAGCGGATGTTTCTGTGCTCACTCTTCTGGCGGAGGTCTTATGCCTTCTAGATATGATAGTAAATTCATTTGCTCATACAATATCCACAAAGCCAGTTGACCAGTATACTAGACCTCAATTTTCGTGTAAGTGTACACTGCCTTCTGGATATGATTAGTTAACTCGTTTGCTAATGCAACATCCACTAAGCCAACTGGCAGTTGTAACTGGACTTGTTATCATGCCTGTCTCAGCATTAGTTATTTCCTTAGGCATCGCTAATGATGAATGAATATCATTGTAGATGATGGTCCTTTGGCAATTGACTCAGGAAGGCACCCCATCCTTGAAAGTGTCCACAATGATTTTGTTGTAAGTTTGTGTGCTGATAATAACAATCACTTGATCATTTATTTGGCTTGAGAAACTTTTGATGCTTGTGATATGACACGGCATTCAAAACATTAGTTTCAGATGATGATGGCCCTGTTTGTTTTTCCAGGCCAACAACATTTTTCTTTCTGAAGCATCAAATATGGTAATTGTCACGGGTCCAAACATGTAAGGACATTTAAAATTATCTTGAAATTTTCTTTCATATGTTATGAATTTGTT
>CACSLK010024540.1:453563-471009 GCA_902706635.1 Striga hermonthica
GTAGCAGCACAAACTCGCAGGGTATGACTGAAATTTCTATTTTTACCTGAGGAAAAAAAAGGAAGGAAACGTGTGAAAAAAAAAAAAGCAGAAGAGTTGCAAATTTGCTCCAACTTTAATTTCAGTGTTTGCTCTGGATTTATGTGGATATAACTCTATGGAAATTGCCCTGCTCAATAGCTACCCGACTGCTTATGCTTGCGCAATAATGTGTGTGTGTATGAGAGAGAGAGAGAGAGAGAGAGAGAGAGAGAGAGAGAGAGAGAGGGAGAGTGTGTGTTGGAGCCTGAATTTTAATGGATATTGAATTTGTGGATGAGGAGAAGAAGAGAGGAAATTATTTTGTGCTAGGTTTTCAAGAGAAGATCAAACAAAGGAATTAGAAAGGTCAAAACTGAAATCTATGCTCGACACGACGACATCCCTTTTACATCACGGTTGGGTGGGCCGGGATATAACACCAATTTGTAGTTCAGCAAATAATAATGTCTGGAACTTAGATTTTCCTAAATTGCCTTTGGACCTGAACACTGTGATTCTCTTTCTATATTTCTACATGATAAGAGGTTGTGTCCCATGGCCAGGAGTAAAGTTAATTCAGTTACTTTGTATGAGCTAGTGTTTTAACTTTTGTGCAGGTAATTCTTTCTTAGTGCCTGGTGCAACTGTGGCAACGATACTTATGCTTGGTGCTCTTCATGCCCGTCGATTATATGATGATAAGAAGGTTGTAGTAGTGTATAAACTTTGATATTCAGCAGCATTAAATAGAGAAAATACTTGCTCATATTTTTATAATGGTACATTATGTAGTACTAGAATTGCAAGCTTGCGTATGTGGGCAGTGGGGTCCATTTCTTTAATATGTGAGACAAACGTTTTATCCTCCTAGACCTGATTGGAGCAATGGATTTCAGATATTTGCTTGGTAGATATCTTAGGGAATCATTATGGTACCGTGATACAATAAAGAAGAAAATAAGGTAAGTATATACTGCAGAATGAATGTGGAGGAAACAGAAGGGTTGTCTTATGTTCCGAAGTGAATCTTTCTGAAATTCTCTATACATCTTTTTTTTTTATCAACTTTCATATAAACCTTGTTTGCTCACACATGCAGCATCGTCTTCTTTTATGGATGAAACATACTGGGATTATCCGTTGTTGATGTTCTCTCTCTCTCTCTCTCTCTCTCTCTCTCTCTCTCTCTCTCTCTCTCTCTCTCTCTCTCTCTCTCTCTCTGAACAATATTGCATTATGCTTGTCTTGAAGTCATCAAGATAAATAGTGTGATTCACCAAAGGGTTGTTATTGTATGTCTAACAAACCCAAGGTAATTAGTGTGCTTGGATACCAAAATTTCCAATTTTGTTCCACTGGAGAATTTGTTTTATCCCACAGTGCAATTGCTTATGATATACGTTTTTTACTTCAAGTTCTTTGTTCAAAACTTACCCCATCACTAATCAATACTACAGATTTTCTCACAAGTTCAACTAATTACCCACCTGTATTAATGAAATCCATTCTTCCATCATTGTTTTCTTGTATCTTACCTAGTCACACACTACCATGATGTCATATACCAGTAGTTACCATGCCTAAATGATCATCGTTCAGAACTGTCATTTGTAATCTATGAAATATATGTATAAGCTTGTCCAGATTATGCTTTTCCAACTTGTATAAACAATATGTTTACAGTATTAATCATTCCCTTGTATTTGCTCCAAGAACGACTGTTTTATTGCAATGTTTCTAGACAGTTCTCCGCGGCATTCTTGGTTGTTTTCTTTGTTACTATTACTATGTTTTAGTTGTTTCCATTATTTTGAGATTTCCCAGTAAATTCTTTGATTTTTTTATTGTGTTCTAATATGTGTTATTGTCTGTGACGTGATCATCTCAAATATTTGATAAAAGATTGAGGAAGCCAGGTCGTCAGGTGTTGAATTAGAGTTCCACCCAGATGTGAAGGTAAAACTCATTGAATTAATACGAGAAGGCATTAAATATATTTATTTTCTCATTACATGGTTCGTGTTCCACTTCTCATTGTTGATAGGCTAGATTCTTGAGATTGCTACCATTGCGCTCTATTTCAAGGTTGTGGGGTTCCTTGACTAGTGTGGTGAGTGTATCCTCGTACTAATGGGCTGACATGTGATCAGTTGAAGTTACATAAACGTGCTAAATAATCCTTTACCAGGAACTTCCCATTTGGCTGCGACCATATGTATATAAAGCATGGGCTCGAGCATTCCACTCTAGTATGTTCCTACCTGTATTTATTTTATGTCCCGTTATAGTATTTTAATTAAACTACTTGAAAATTTCCTTGGTAAAAACATTAAGTGAATGCTTTGGACTTCTCTTTCTGTGTACGTTTCAGATTTAGAAGAAGCACAACTACCTTTAGAAGAATATGCTTCTCTACAGGAATTTTTCA
Organism: Striga hermonthica; assembly: GCA_902706635.1. NCBI lineage: Eukaryota > Viridiplantae > Streptophyta > Magnoliopsida > Lamiales > Orobanchaceae > Striga > Striga hermonthica. The sequence continues at coordinate 456,013 of CACSLK010024540.1, forward strand.
TTCGCTCGTTGAGAGAAGGCTCAAGGACTATTGATTCTGATCCTTACTGTCTGGTAACTGGTAACAGGATTCCTGAATATTTATGTCCCTGTAATTCTTCCTGTTGCCATCTCCGAACTGCATGGCCATTGATTTGTTTGCTTTAATTTTACGGCGAGTACAGGTAAGTCCTGTGGATGGCACTGTTCTTAGATATGGAGAGTTAAAAGGACCAGGGGCCATGATTGAGCAAGTAAAGGGATTTTCTTATCCTGCTTCTTCCCTTCTTGGTGGAAACTCTTATCTTCCAATGAGTGCTGCTGGAGATGCTAATTACGAAGAAAGTGGGGTGGAGGAGAGTAATGTTGGACATGTGACCCCAAAGTCATGGTGGAAAATTTCGTTTGCTTCTCCTAAAGTTAGAGATAGTGTATCGTCCCGGTAGGTATCAAATAGTTCGATGCAGCAATTATCATTAGACGAAAATGTTAATTGCTTCTGTAAATTGGGCAGTAGCATTTCTGTTTATATAACTTGCTAATTGATAAGCGCCTCGAGTAACATTAATTTTGCCATATTGACCCATTGGTTGCCAATGTAACAAGGTATATACGAACTGCTAGAGATTGCCTGTACCATGGTTGTCATTAGGCATGATACCCATGTCTATGGTCCCTATGTTGACATTTTTGAGAAAAAAAAATGCGTAAGATAAAAGTGCATTTATTTCTCCTGAGAACTGATTCTTTGCATTTTCAAAAACATCCAGAGCAACTGTAAGATTTTGTGGAAATATGCATTTAGGAGTAACTAGTTTGATAATATTTCAAAACATACACAAAAGAAGGGAAGTGTAGTCTATGGCTTGGGTAATTTGGACTACTGGATTTAGTGATTTACCCTTTAATATTTGTACTTATGCAGCCCATTGAAAGGCCTCTTTTATTGCGTAATTTACCTGAAGCCTGGAGACTACCATCGGATACACTCTCCAGTAGATTGGAATATTCTTGTTCGTCGGCATTTTACAGGTAAGCTAGAATTTTTCACTCAGCCATTTACATGTCTAAAAGGTGGCTTTATTCCATTGCCTTCTGCATATGAAAAGAACAAGCATGAGATTCACTTGACCTCTTTATTTTAGTGAGAGCCCATCTTCCCTGTGTTACTCTATGTTGATTTGTTTACTTCTAGTGTTCTCTGTGATTGACGTAGCACTGAATGCTTGGTTTAAATGTAGTGGAGCAAAATTGCAATTTGTTTCAATGGACATGAAAACACAATGACATGAAACCACAATGAAACCCCTCTTAATCCATTGAAGAGATATATGCTCTATAATCAGCTGTTTCTTCAATTTTTTTAGTTGTTCGTTTTTTGAGCTCTAATCATCTTATGTGCTCTATTTGTGTATTACAAATCCCTTATGAATTTATTTTATATCCAATTTTCATTGTAGGTCATCTATTTCCAGTGAATGAGCGTGCAGCCAGAACTTTTGGAAACTTATATGTTGAAAATGAAAGGGTAATCCAGATCCAAAGCCCATTAATATTCTCCTTGCATATTTTGTGATTATCATTTTTTCAAGGTGATATTCATTTCACGATTTTATCGACTGCAACTACTGTCCATGTATGATCCATACTAGATCTGACCAACTGCCCATCCTACCTCCTCTATGTTCTTGACATTCCATCTTTGTCTCGGTAGTCTTTCAGTGGCATGTTTTGGTCCTCTTCCCCATTACTTAGAAAAAGTCACATCCCACTTTTGATCTCTGAAAGAAAACAGCTTTACGAGTTTTTGCTAAACTGGATCAAGGACCTGAACATGAATAAATATATGGAACAAGACTGTTGTTCTGATATTCGCCAACTGATTAGATCTACACAGATGAAATATAAGTTTCCAACTCATCTTTAGACCTCCCAGTCAGTTTACGGTTGACCTGAGTTACCAGCAGAGCGAATAAGTTCCAACCTTTGGAAATCTGTTAATAGCATCATTCTTTGAACCACCACTATTTAAGGTCTAAAGCATATTCTGTCCAAAAAGATATCTTGGTTCTTTGAAGTCTTCTTTCCAAGGGTACTAATGAAGTACCTGGAATTCATGATACGTAAAACCCTTACCATAAAGTGCGAAAGAATACCCAGACCAGAGTACGGAGCAAACGAACGCCCAGAAAAGTCTCAATTAATATAATTTGAGAATAAAGCTCAAAGTGTATATTGTAAACATGTATTTTCAGCTTGTTTCCCATTTTTTATGATTCTTAATCATGCTTTATCCAATCTATCGAAGCTCACTTGCCACTGCCCTAGAACTTGGTCAAACTCATGGGTTTACAGTTAATTGTTGTTGCATACGAAACCTTATTGTTACTAGGCTTCACGGTAATATAAACATAAGACCAGTTCTGCTTCCTACTCAACAGTCTTATTTATAAGAAATAAGATATATTTTAAGTATTTCAACATCACTAAATCAAGAATTTAATAGCATATTTATCCACCATTTATTATCTGAATCCCAATCCAGATTTATTCCTACTGATATTAAACTTTTAGAATATCCTTTTATGTTTATGTTATGTTTATACTGTTTATCTATAGGCTTTGTGCTGACAGATAATCATGTGTATATAGGTGGTGCTTGAAGGTAAATGGCAAGAAGGCTATATGGCTCTGGCAGCCATAGGAGCAACAAACATTGGTTCCATTAAGGTTGATTAATAATTGCCTTCACTTTTTCTAATCTTTTAGGTCCCTATCTGTCACAAATATGGATATTGAACATGTTTTATTGGGGATACTTTGGAGAAAAATGAAACAAATATAATTTATAGATAAAAGGAGGCATGTTCATGAAAGGACGATGCATTTCTTGAATTCATTTCTTTAGAATCTACGTGCTAGGGATTTAATTGATACAGTAGGGTACAATGAGGTGAGTCCTACATTTACAGCCATTGAATGCTGCAAACAATTTTGTAAATTACGAATATCATTGTATACTTGGCCATTGGAAACACATGTAGTAGTCTATATAAAGGAAAATAATGAAACAAAAAAAGTAGTGCAATTATCTTATTAGCGGTTTATCAGTAAAAATATTTTTTATCCCATTGGGAACTTTAAGTATTTGTAATTAGCATACCCACTCATATAGAGAACATGTATAACAAAGTTAGGTTTTAAACGAGCATATACTGAAACGGCATAGGGATTAATCCTGGAGCTACAATAGTTCTGTGGCATCAGTAGAGTTGTCATCATATTACCCCAACAAATAAGAACAAAATTATAGTTCTTTCCATATTTTGTGTTTTCTGGTTCTTGATGATGTTGCTTTGCTTGATGAAGTTGTTAATGCATTCATCAAGGACTCCACATAATACACGTTGGCCTTCACTTTTTTTTTCCTTTCTTTTTTCACGTTGACAGCTTTTTATTGAACAAAATCTGATTACAAACAATCCCCGGAAGAAGTTGCTACGTTCAGAGTCTCCGGATGAAAAAGTATACGAACCTCAAGGCATTGGCATGCTGCTTAAGAAGGGAGATGAGGTGCAGATTTGATTCTCTCCAAAACTAAATTATTTCATGTATATATTTCCTAGAAGGAACTTCACAGAACCTTCATGTGTATATTTGCTGTTAATTTTAATAATAAAGAATGATATGGTACCAAGTAATGTTTATTTATTTATTTATTTATTTATTTATTACCTGATTATTGAATGTACTATTTGACATTTAGCTAACAATTCCTTGCAGCTAGCTGCTTTCAACATGGGATCAACTGTGGTGTTGGTTTTTCAAGCTCCAATATCTGCAGACAAAGAACAGTCTGAATTTAAATTTTGTGTCAAGAAGGGTGATAGGGTCCGCATGGGTGAGGCACTGGGAAGGTGGAACAAATTATAGAACGACTCGTTTGTTTTCCTTTGCTGACGTGGAATTTCGCGTATTTTTTTACATCTTTATCACACTCCATTCTGCTTCACTGGGATGATTACCCACCAAGTACAACAATTGCCTGTTCGTGATCTAGATTATATGAAAGAAAGTTCCAACTCTTCATTTCTCGTTTTTTAGGGGTAAATGCATATACCATCATCTGGATTGAAAGATCTTGATCTGAAGATGCAGTGAATTGTTCAGTGCTAGATTTCTTGCATTTTTGCAAAACAAATGACAGCCACTATCATTTTTTTCTCCGCCGTTTTCGTGCTCTAAAACCTTTTATGACATCATTGATATCTTCTTTTACCAACACAAGTATAAATTGGTTAGTGCCCACAAGCATGAAGCCCCATACACAAATGAATGGATCACTCAGAGGCTCAACCGGAAATTCTCTCATTCAAATGAACTCTTATGGCACATCTTATTTGCTTTTATAAGCAAAGTTTTCTCAACTACTAACTTCAATCACCTAACCAAACATATTTAACACTTCTCAGTGCATTTCCATAATATGTTACAAAAACATTTTTCAACACATCAAAGATTCCATAATCAACAATTTCACAATACTGAGTTAAAGTAATGACATAAGAATAAGAGGTTGGCATCTCCAGAAGAGAAACCCGAGAATAACGACTTAAGTAATGAGCTACCTGCCTAAATGTGTAACAACATATTGAGATATCAAACCATTTATAATGATAGTCACAAACTTTCCAATGCCACAGAATGTAAGTATAGAGCATGTGACACTTCAAGGGGATCATAGAATCAACATATATTTAATCTTTCGCGCTGAGTTCTTGAGCTATTCACAGATTCCCATTACCATGATGATATAAAAAGATACGAACAATATACCCAGTATATTCCCAAACAGGTTGGGGTCTGCGGGGTCAGTTGTACGCAGACCTTACCCTTGTAATTATAAAAAGATAAGAACAAAGAATAATTATAATAAAATAAAGAATAATTATAAAAGTAGAAGATTATTTTATACTGTCTAGATAGGGACTAATGGCTAGAAGATCATTGTCATTTCTTCACATTCTACTTACTCATCCAAGATACAAAGAAATCTCCAAGATTTGCATAGAATGCAAGTCGGACACAAGCAATCGGATAAGGTTTACAACTTTCCACCATGTTCAAAGGCATTTTCCGAACCCAGTGGCATTATTATGCCACAATTCTAAGTGTAAATAATGAGATGAAAAACTCATAGATGAATCATGTATAGTAACCTACAGTAGCTATTAAATACACTACAATTCCACATTGATGCGAAACTTCACTGCAAAATCGATTAACACTATAATCAGGCAACAAACAAATACCAACTCGATGATACAAGTTTGCAAGTACTTTCCGCAAAGAGAAAACCACTATGACATACCAATGCCCAGAAAAGAGACTGATTTACCATTTCCAAAAACCAGTGGGAAGAGAAAACACTTGCAAGACAATGAACTTATGCTTAAAATCATACAAAAACTGTAGACAGCTTCAATGTCATGGGGAAGAAAAAATTACGATCATAAATCACTATGAAATAGTGACAAGTTCATCTGTATTTTATCCTAAATATCAGAGAATGCTGTAGCATATACAGGAGAATTCAAAATCTTCTTCCTCTACTTGTTTCTTTGAAGCACAGCACCTTGCCATGAGATCAAATATCAGACATTAAACCTTCCCGGAAACCCTATATCAGAACCTTGTTCCTGCAGACAAATATATATAAACTGAAATAAAAAAGATGATTGCCTGATCAAAGCTCAAGTCATTTTCTAAACAGCAAGACTCAGCAAAAACAGCCATCAGTAGAATCCCACATAACAAACACAAACCCAATTCAAAATTCTCTCTCAGATAAGATCCGGCTCGACTTGAACGGCCAACCCAGTAAATCATAATCACGCAGCTGGAACTATGAGCTTACACTGCTTATAACATAATAACCTCACTAAAAACTGAAAAAAAAAATTAAAAATAAAAAGGTATTCACCCTACATTTTCATTTATTGATACATGTAATCTTCTCCACAAGACAAACAAAACCCATCAATCAGAAACAAATCAATTATTCAGGTAACAGAAATTTGGATCAGAAGGGAAGAAAAACTTGAAAAAAAAAAAAAAAAATTGGTGTCTTCTTTAATTTTGAAAAATCAAATAAAAATGAGAAAGGCAGACCTACGTCTGTTTGGAGTACGAGGACGACGAAGAAGGTCCTCTTTTGTTGCGAAACATCATATACCCAACCGGCAACACCACTCCAAGCATCATTATAGCTGCTCCGATCAGATACCTCGCCACGCTCGGAGGCTCAACCTCCATTAACACAACTCTCCTCTGCATCAAAACAATCAACCAATCAGAAGAAAAAGGAACAGAGATAGCTGATTTTTCAACACAGCTAAGCGAAAAATTGATTTTGATTCTTGGATCCGGTGAATTTCGACTCAAACAATCCGAAGAACCTAGCACAAGAAACACGAGGAGTGAGAGCTTCTTACATTCATATTAGCTATTCACTGTGAGTGCGAAAAAATGTTGATAATCGCGATGAACAGCGGATTTGGAATCCGGCCGCCGGTGAAGAGATCTCTTCAAAGAATGATATTTTTTCTCCCAAATCTCATGTAAAGTTAGCTGTGTGCTTCGTTGAGGCAAAACGTGAAAATGACCAAATGAGGGGACTTTGTTTGGTTCCCCATACTTTATTTTAGTTTGGAGAACTTAATAAATATTATATGAATTTTGAAAATTAATTGTTTTTATTCAAAGTAGTTGAAATTAACCCACACCATACATGTAAACGAGTTGATTCGAACCGAGTTGAGAATGAGCCTGAAATCTAGCTCGAACTCGACTCATTTATCACTATTAACGAGTCGAATCATATAAAATTATATAAAAATTCTGTTTTCAAACCTTAACAAGTCTTATCGAGCCGTGTCGAGTGGTCTCGTTTAATTTAATAGCCTCACCTAACAAATTTCAACAAGTTATTTATTATTTTAAAACTCTCACAATAGAACATATAATTTGTTAAAATCTGTCATCATTTAAAAACAAAAAAAAAAAATAAAATAGTTTCAGTTAAATTTTTATGAAGTTTGAACAAATATTTTGGACAAATTATATATTATCTTGGAACTCTCAAGATAGTAGTGTCTCTGACTTTGCTACTGTGTGCACAGTTTTGTTATGGAGCCATCAGACGACACGACTTATGAAGTCATCCACACTTATATTCACAAATAGCGTATTGACACGTATTTTACAATAAATACACTTTAGACATGTGTCAATATATTAAGTGATTGATGACTCCATAAATAACGATCCTCCGAATTTATGACAGTCTGGAAGCAACAACCAAACCATTAGTTATCATCCATTTTTTATCAAATTTGATCAAATGTAATTGATTTTGGTTGGTGGAAGGTACTACCCATTAGTTTTCATCTAATTTTTACCATTTATACAATATGTAATCTATTAATATAAAGAGACAATGATATTTAATTAGAATAGTAACTTAAAATTAATAAAAAAAATATTTAGTTTCTCGCCTAAAAATTCAGATCTACTAGATTGGGTAATTTTTTTTATCAAAATTTTAAAAATCTCGCCTAAATTAATTACAGAATCATTTTGGTCAAATATTGCGGTTATTATCTTTATTAGTTGCATGGTTTAAATTTTGAATATAATATATTGACAAAACTTGCGGCTATCACCTTTATTAGTTGCATGGTTTAAATTTATTATATAATATAAAATATTTTTATTTAAAATTAAAAATCAAAAAAATAATTATTCATATCTTCAATATTAACTTGGACGTAAACTAAATAGTCAATTGTTTATAGTTTAATAAATTACCCAACTACTTAATTTTCTTATTTGCATAATTTGTACAACAATAAATTTATCTTAAGTAATGAAACAATATAAATTTTATATTTATACTAATTATTCACATAGGTTGTTAAATATGATAAATTTTTTACCAAAATAATTATTTTGTGGAATCACACTATGGTCAAATCGTATTTATGAATGAAAAATTTGAAATAACACTTATTTTGAAACAAACATAATTTAATTTATTATCAGTTATGTGCACACACATATTGTGTACAAATTATAAATAGACAATTATATGTAATTTTGCACAATTTAATTTTAGATAACATTTTCAATAAATTATTATAGGTAAATTGCATTACATATAGATTCCATATTTTTAATTTATAAATATTATTTAAATAGAATTTTTAATTTATAATATTAATGAATATCTCTACACAGACACTGCAAGGGTCTCATACAGTCATACTAGTTGATTGAGGAAACATTAGTAATTAAAACTGATAAATATGGGTACCATAAATATAAAGCATTACACTTGGGTATCCAAACTTTTTTTTTTTTTTTTTATCTTTGGCTAAATTGCATCAAAGCACCAATTTTTTTCTCTATACAGACAATTTTTTTTATTTCACTAACAAGGTTTGAGGAAAAAGGAAATATTTTAAAGTTTATAATTGATGGATGAGATAGAAAGACAGTAACTAAAAATAAACAGAATAATTAAATAAAATATAATATTACAAAAATAAATATTTATTTAAAAATGCATGAATGAGTATATAATATTTTTTTTTTTCAAAAAAAGTAGTAAATGAGAATACAAAATTTAAATTGAGCTAATAGTATACATACCATAAACAAATCCTTTTTTTTTCTTTGTTAGTACAAAGAAAGAGCCGAGACCCAAACTACTAGACTTGACTAGAACTCGTAGCGGGTAGGACACCCTATAATGCCGTGTTCAAGCCAAGCACCCATCCAATAGAGGTAAAGCCAACCGTTACAAACCAAACGGGGAGGATGACGCCAAGCCCGCCATATGATCAAGTGCAAAGTAGGCTTTCCGATGCACGTGTTGGACCCGAATACGCCACTCTCTTTGGCGCTCACAACGAGTGGCCCGGACAAAGGCCTCGTGAATTCCAAAATTCTCCTTGGACTCAAGGATCATTGTCGTCACACATTGGTTGTCGATCTCGATAATAACCTGTCGAAACCCTAACTTCCGCGCCAATTGTAGTCACTGAAAGAGACCCTAAAGTTCAGCCTTCGTAATGGTGCTACAACCAATGTTCGTGAGAAACCCTTCGATCCACCCACCAAATTCATCCATAATCTATTCGCCCGCACTACAAAGTCCCGTGTTGTTATTAAACGCAACATATTCACTTTGATCCATCCTGAATTTGGCGGGACCCAATATATCATACGGGTAACGTGCTCCGGTCCGACCCGCCTAAAACAAATTCCTTTTTATCTCATATCGTAACGTCCTCAAGCTTATCAACGCTCAAATCTCATCCACACACACTGGGAGGGGTAGTGTGTGTGCGCCTGCGTTTCTCTCTCTCTCTCTCTCTCTCTCTCTTTTCATTCGGACATGAGCTTCCTTATCCGAAGGACCTGCGGGAGATACTCTTCTCGAGTTCGTGATGCATTGGCAAAAAGGTCATTCAAATCTGTGAAGCTCCCGGGAGAATGCCTTGATGACGCCACCTCCCCGTCACTCGTCCATGGCGTTCATGTCTTTTACTGTCCGGTAAGCCGATAATCACTGACTACATTCAGACGTACGAATATTGAATGAATTGGTTTGGCCGTACGTTAACTTGGCTCTAAGGTGCAACTGAAGTTGGAAAAAGAACAATTTTTTATTTTGATTTTGGGGAATATTTTGTTTTTAACATGACGAGGGAGATGATAATTGCAAGACATTATCAGGGTCGATGACAAAAGAGATAAATTTTGTAGGGATATTGTGGGTTTGATTCTTGATTTTGTATATAATTATGGTTAAGTTGCAATCCTGAAGAAATTAATAAATAACAAAATTTTCCCCTTTTTTTTATTTGATTTCATTTAAGATTAAATAGTTAGGTGGAATAGGGCCTTGACATTTTGGCATTGTGCATAATCAGGATGAAGTGGGAATTGTGGCCAAATTATCTGAGTGCATAGCTTCAAGGGGTGGTAACATTCTCAGTGCCGATGTTTTTGTGCCCGAAAAAGAGAATGTCTTTTACTCCAGAAGGTACTTTTCCTTTCCCAGCTGGTTTTTCATTCTGTCTGTTTTCTAACTTTTCGTATTTTTACTTTTGATGCATTTTGATGTGATTGAGGTTTGTTTTGAATTGTGTTCGCTGGCTTTGAACCTCAAAGCTAACATATATTCTTACTTGCAAGTCTGTAAAGGATGTTATATGTTTTTGTAACATAGAGAGATTGTGGGGGAGAGTAGTAGGAGGCCTCACTCCCCCTTAGAACTCTTTTATTAAGCTAGTGTTTAGTCGATGGGTACAAATCGAAGCTTAACTACTCTTTTGGTTACAATGTGAACTTGGACAGCATTGTATGGATCCCTTCAAACTTCTATGGAACGAGAATAGGTGAGAATTCTTCTAAGTCTCGTGCTCCCGTTATTAAAAAATTCTTGCCCATTATTCAAAAAGCTGTTACTCATTTTATTCTACATGATCATTCATTTTCCTACAAGGTAAGGAATATATTAATTTAAAGCAAATAAGGAGAATCTTTATAATAAGTAAAGTTCAGATATAACAATCTCTCGAGTCTCGACATTCCATTACTTTGTTTCAAAGCAGTTAGTATACTGTGAAGATATGGTACATCTTACATGATTTGCTTCTTGTAACTGATGATATGAAACCTCGGTGTGCATGTAGTTCGTGGCACTTAATCAACATATCAAGGTGTTGAAAAATTCATTGAATGTTGTAACTAAGTTTACAATACGAAGTTACTTTTATCATTTGAATGGTGCTAAAGAAATAAAACTTCAATTTATGTAAGTTCAATTGCTGCCACTTCTTTTAATGTGCACGTCGTCATTCACTTCAGTTGTCATTAGATTTAGGCCCTCCACCTTGCAAATGTAAATATCACACCATTGTGAGTTATTTGTCGAGGGATGTATAATCTATACAGAGAACTTAGATGATTGGTGTTGTTTCTACAAGCATAAATTTAGATGAGTGCTACTTTTATCATTCAGATATTGCTCGCATGAATTAACATGTATTCATATGTCAATAATTATTTTGCTGTAAGTTGCAGTGAGTTCCTTTTCGACCCTTCTAAATGGCCTCGGGAGCAAATGGATGAAGATTTCTTGAAGCTTTCAGAGATGTTTAATGCGTTTAGGTCTGTTGTTCGAGTGCCCAAATTAGATCCTAAATATGAGATTGCAATCCTTGCTTCAAAGCAGGTAAACCATCCAACAAGTATGTGATGGCAAACTTGATAGGTATAATAAAATGTTGGGGCATAGAATTAACTATTAAGTTGTTCCCATTTATATCAGGACCATTGCCTTGTTGATTTGCTGCATTGTTGGCAGGACAGGAAACTTCCGGTTAATGTCACAGCTGTTATAAGGTGAAATTGAATATATTCTCAAGTCTCAACTCATTTAATTTTATCTATAGATTATTTACTGTGAAAAAATATAAATAATAATAATATATGCTCAACAGCAATCACGATAGAGGGCCAAACACCCATGTGATGCGATTTCTTGAAAGGCATGGAATTCCTTACCACCATTTGCCAATAAGTGCTGAAGACAAAGGAGAAGGAGATATGTTGAATTTGGTGAAGGATACAGACTTTCTAGTTCTTGCCAGGTACATGCAGGTAAAGGCATCGTTTACTTAAGCTGATAGGATAGGATGTGGTTGGTTAACTCCTGTTATCCAACGGTTACTAACCATGATGGGATTGGATATAAAATTGATGTGTCCTGTGGGTCCCACACTTTAATCCTGTCTTGGCGGATTATTTTGTCCAGTCTTGAGGGTGGGACAATTTAATCCCACCCTAGAAATGACCATTTTGTTAAAAAATTAGCGTGTGAAATGTGTCCCTTTTACCCTCAGAAGTCCACCAAGTTACAGATTTTAGGCCATATAAAATTGTACTGTGTGTCCCACACTTTTACCTCATATTTTTGTTTTTCATCCTGTCATTTTATCCAGGTTAGTAATTGCTTGATTTTTTTGCCTTAAAAATGCATCACGTTTTGTAACTACATTGGACACAAGATGACGTGTAAAGTTGATTGGATTAAACTGTCCAATCCCATCATTTTAAGTAAACGAGGCTTTAAGTGTAATCTGGAGCCATATGCTTGACAATGTATTCAGCTCCAATAGAGTGGTGCCTGTAACGTAATAATATAACCATGGAGCATGAGTATTTTTTTTAGTGTAAATATCTTTCATTTCCCAGTTATCAAGTAGAACCGAGTGTTTTTATGGTAGGTTCTTGAGGTGTATAACTGCATTTAAAAAAGCTGACTTAACTTTGCAATGTGCATGATTTTTCATCTATCTTATCCATTCTTACATAATTCCATACCAGAATGGCTCTACTTTAAAAACATCGGTTAACTGCTGCAGATACTCTCTGGAAATTTTTTAAGAAGCTATGGAAAAGATGTTATAAATATTCATCATGGCCTATTGCCCTCTTTCAAAGGTGGGAGCCCATCTAAGCAAGCCTTTGATGCTGGGGTGAAATTGATTGGGGCAACAAGTCATTTCGTCACAGAAGAGCTTGATGAAGGCCCCATCATTGAGCAAATGGTAAAAACCACACTTACGCTTAATGTACTTCCAAATCTAGCTATAGTAAGTTTTTTTTCTCATAACTGTTCGAGTGTAATTTCAATATTTCCTCGTGAGGCTCCTAAAATCACATATCAAACTGCTTGACATCGAAACCAACTTTGCTACAACCATTTAAATTGCTTTTTTTTTTTTTTTTTGCATCTAATCATTTTTTTGCAACTATCTTCCAAATCCTTTTCTTTCCTGCAAAGGGATAGTAAGATCAGCATGCGAAAGTAGGAACTTATAATCGGTTGCACTTTTCAAGTGCCTTACGCAATAAATGTGAATATATTGTCTTTTATTGCCTCAGGTGGAAAGAGTCTCCCACAGAGATAATTTGCGGAGTTTTGTACAGAAATCTGAGAACTTAGAAAAGCAATGTCTTGCGAAAGCAATACAGTCATACTGTGAACTGCGGGTTTTGCCTTATGAGAGAAACAGGACTGTTGTATTTTGAGGCTAATGACACAACACATGTACGTATGCCCCATTCTTTTCCCATAACTTGAAATGCTCTAATTCCATTGTTACTGCATAATATTGTGTTGAAATTTATATCTTTTACTTGATTTTTGTATGCCCCATTCTTTTCCCATAACTTGAAATGCTCTAATTCCATTGTTACTGCATAATATTGTGTTGAAATTTATATCTTTTACTTGATTTTTGTATGCCCCTGATATATACTGAAATAAAGATAAAGATTTCTTGGATCTTTGCTCGTATGAAAAGCGTTTCTGCTTTGGAAAATGGAAATACTCTCGTCAGCTTACACAATGTGAATGGATTGGAGATAGTTGGTGTTAGCGCATGATCTTTTAGCCACGAAATTTTACCTGAAAATTATTTGATAGTTTTCGGTGATGTCTATTTGTTTTCTACAATATATAAATTACGGCTTTCAACAATCACAAAAGAAAATTACAAATAAATAAATAAAAAATCATTGAACATAAAGAATCATCCGACTGAATGACAGCCAACTTAATGGTATTTTTCGAAAATATCAAAACCTTGACTTATTGCAACATGGAAGAAATGTACAGCCAAATAGCCAATGTCTTAACCTCTGAAAAAAAGTAAGAAAAAAAAAGAACAGTCTTGTTTCTCCTCATTCTAAGATTGTGACACGTGTTTTTTTCAGTTTTTTAGTTGCAGACACTTCGCAAAGAAAGACCACACTTTAGACATCCATTACTCAGATTGAGTTTGGTCTGAAGATGATTGCTTCTATATATTCAATGTGTATTGTGAATAGAACTTCCATTACAGAGAAAAACTTGTCTGAATAAAAAGTGATTAGATGCTCTTATTGATATTTAACTTTCTTAGGGCGTCCTTAGCCTCTTCGAACTTTGTGCTCCGCTCGAGAAGTTTCCGGATTGCACACACCCATTTCTGCTTATGGACTTTGTTCCTGCACTTGAACTCCAACAGTCCCTGAGATGTTTTCACTCCGAAGTTCACTTCCACATATTCCCTTCCTTTTTTGAATGGCCATTCATCACTCTCGTCAATGACTTCATAAACAATGCCTGCGAAAATATTTAGAGAAATATGTTTCAGAAGGAAATATCCTTTAAAAAGACATCCATTATGATTTGATGGTGTCAAAAAACTTACATTTGTTCTTTCTGTAAAAGGCTACACCAATGTGTCTACTCTTCAACTTGATCGTAACCTGCAAACCGGTTGATTTTCTGTCATCCTTGCAATATACGTTTGATAAGCATTGCCCATATATAATGTATATACAGCAACCTTATATTCATATGAATCTGTATATGGGTATAGCTGTTATATATCATATATGTACAATACACACACGCGCACAGATAGATATACCTCGCATGCCTTGTTGATATAGACAGAAACATTTCTCCATTGTAGCACACCTGAGGATTCAAACAATCAGGTATTAGATTCATTATATCGATTAAAACAAAACTGGATGTTTAGGCAGATTCACCGTATTACGACACATTCTAAATTATCAGTTGCTCTTTGTATACATGAGAGTCGAGATTTTTTCACAATGCCATGGGGGGGAATATTCGTGGAGGAAAAAGAAATGAGATTTATCACCTTTTTGAGTGAGTTGTAATAAGTCACCCACACAGGGAAGGTCCTCTTTCTCGATTTCACTTTGAAAAGTCGCTTGAGAAGGAGAATTTGCTAAGACCTTATCGTACGGACTCACGGCTGCACCACTCCTCTTTGCTTCCTTTGGTAATCTTGCTTTCAGAGCAGCTTCTCCTCTCAAAGCTAGAAATCCCATCCAAAAATATTCCTTTATATGCATAATTAAC
>CACSLK010024540.1:471053-481246 GCA_902706635.1 Striga hermonthica
AGAACAAAGGATATTGTAGTTTATACCAGTTGCTGCTGCAGCTGTTAAAGTCAATAGATGACTTTCTGTGTGTACTTGCACTGCGGACCTCACGACCGAGGTTACGTGCTCCCGGTGGGCCCCACCCGATTCGGCCAGCTCGATACAGTAAGAGGCCAAGAGCTTTGTTGCTGATGCCAATGCAGTTCTCATTTCTGGGCTCGAGGACTTGGATTTATCGGCTGAGGCAAACAAAGAAGCCAATGCAGCTGCAAGGCCAGCAACCGAGACGAGAGCATGCGTGTGTGCACTCTCCAGCCGAGCTTTGTCTTTTTTCCTCATAGTATTTCCTTCTTTGTGATTGAAAAATCTCCCCATAGCCGTGGCCCCACTGCTCGATGTTTTCGTTATTGTCCCGGACTGCCCAATGGTAACAAACTTTTAGTTATTTGTTTTCTCCTTCCAACTTAGTGATAGAGAAAATGAAAAAATCTCAAACAGACTCTCGATTTTGAAAATAGTACTCGTTTTTTAACTAAAAAAGCGATTTTTCAGTTTTGAAAAACTGTGAAAACTCACTATATTTTGCGGTAGAGGAAAGTTTTCGGGATTCTTGGTTTGCTGACATGCAGCAGGTCGTGTGTTCTTCGTGGCAAGAGCTTCTGATATTTGGTCGGCATTGAGTGTCCAAGATCTCGACAAGAACTCCATTGGCTCCTTTGGGGTTTTCGGCTGAGGTATGTGGGGTAATGCAGGTAGCTCGACTCGCTGATTATCGTCATCTCCTCCTTGAACAAGTCCAAAGTACGAAGAAAACTGACAGCTGTCCATACTGATGGTGACTGACCTTTTATGTGAAGCAACTGATACAGAAACAAATGATGCTTGATTGATGACTGTTGTTAGAAAGATGGATTTGTGACTCTTTTTTGATTCATATATCATATGTGTGTGTGTGTGTGTGTGTGTGTGTGTGTGTTTATATATGTTAGGTACAAGGGACAAAATTCTTGGTACCTCCCCCAATATATGAAAACTGTCTGTTGCTTGGAGCTTCCCATGAAATCAGGGATTTATTCCCTAGGCAAACTGATTCTAGCATGTAATATAATAATTAAAACTTTGTTCTCTCCCTCAAATTCTTTGT
The DNA here is from genome assembly GCA_902706635.1 of Striga hermonthica. Taxonomy (NCBI): domain Eukaryota; kingdom Viridiplantae; phylum Streptophyta; class Magnoliopsida; order Lamiales; family Orobanchaceae; genus Striga; species Striga hermonthica. The sequence goes on from CACSLK010024540.1 coordinate 472,180, forward strand.
CCCATTCTATTTTATTGCTTTCCATATCAGTTTTTCTGGCATTGTGTCTTGGAGCTATAATTTCTTTTTTCTTTTTTTACTTGATGTTGAACGTAGCTAAAAATTACTGAGTGTTACACCTTTCATATTACTTACTATACTAAAGGCATATATATATAGAATGGAAAATGCTAAGGTCCCGTTACGGAACCATTCCGTCGGGGTTTGTAACCGTTAGATCATCATGTAACCGTTAGAGATGGTTGATCTAATGGTTACAAACTCCAACGAAATGGTTCCATAACGAGACCGTAGCATCTTCCAGTATAATAGTGCAAAGGAACTGTTGGGTTGATCATGCTTTTTCTTTTTTGTTTTTTTAAATCACTTTGGTATCCAAAATATACAACATTTTTGCAGGTGACAACTTATTTTGTTTTGGTAGATAAAGTTTCAAAATTAATCTCTTTTGGTCCAACCGCTAGAAAAACAACTATAAGTTTGACGGTCATCCGCCGCTGCCGCCACCTCTGGTGATGGTCACCGGCCGCTGCCATTTCAAAGTTCTCAATTCAATCTATTCAATGATATCTTTTATTTCATTGTACGGTATCTCAAAGTTTGTCAAAATTAGCGATCAAGATTTAAATTATTTTGGACGAAATCTTCTTTAAAGTTTGACCAAGTTATGCTGAAGATCCAACCGTAAGATTTCTATGAAAAATATATGTATAGAAAACCAATTTCTTGAGGAATCCAACGTTGTATATCAATCATCAATCGAGTCTGTCGAGTCTGCGGCTATAAGCCACTCAACTATCCAGTTTTCCAGCGAGTTGAGGCATTCAAGAAAACTGGAAACTTCACAGGACTATTTTCAGTGATCGAGAGACTCAATTGATGATCGAGCTACACCTTTAGATTTCCTCAAGTATTTTTTTTTTCTATACGTCTATTTTTTATGAAAATCCAACGTTTGGACTTTTACTGAAAATTCGTCACTGGAGGTGGCAGTGGTGGACTGTGGCAACCGTCAAGTTTGATTGTATAATGCTTGGATCAAAAGTGATTAATTTTGAGCATTTTTGTTTATAAGATTTTTCAAAAAAAAAATCAACATTTTAATTCAACCACTTTTTTTAACTCAACTTTAACTCAACCCCAACTATCATCAATATTATCAATATAAATAAATAATATCAATCAATCATTCATACACACCACATCAACCTTAATTCAATATTCATCCACTCACATTATTTTAACTAACCATCACATCACATCTTTTCTCTCATACTTTTACATCAAACCAATTTTAATTATTTTATTTTAAATATTATTTTAATATACCCACTAACAACTAACCATACCACATTTTCAAAATTAACCAAACCAAACCCAAAAATCCAAACAAACTCAAAATTTTTCATAAACAAACATGCTACTGAAATTGATTAAGCAAGAACCTCCGGTATGAAAAGCGAAAAAGTAATATATATGCGATAACAAATGTGAAATTTTCACGATTTTTTTAAGTCATATTATGCCGTGAATTTGGTAGTGGAATGTCCAACGCGGTGTTTTAAACCAGTGTTTTAAATACAATAAATAATTATATATTGGACAAGCCATCAGTATGCGGTTCAATATATTCGAACGGTATTATCGGCTATTTTATTGATTCTAATAAATTCTACTTAAAATTATTATTATAACACAAATAATAATATAAATCAAAGTCAATTAATGCTACAAAAGGCTATAAAGTAAAATATCAAATTAGAAACTAAACATATTTAAATTAAGTTTAAAGCTTCCAATTTATATAAAAACTTGATAATACTATACAAACACTTTTTAGCTGGCATTTTTTTATATCCCTCTATATATAATTCCCGAATGCGCTGAGCTTACGTGGCTGCTTCTGGTGCTTTGGAATCCTACTTGGCGAAAAATCATGCTTCCTAATTAGGTTTGGACAAATAATATTGATATATTAATACATTAATAATCTAGGTTCGGACATTCCATAAATATTATTTAGTTAACTTAGGTATTTAATATCACTTGTACTAATATAGCCTTTTAATTCTTTGTAATTTTACAATAGTGAGGCACTAAGTGACTAATATATCTCTGACTTTTATTTGTTTTCTTCAATTAGCTATTGAATTATAAATGTATTTTAAAAGTTGATAATTTTTGTATTTTTTATCGGTTTTACATATATAATATATCAAATTAATCATCTTTTGATGATCTTCGATTTGACATCCATATTGTATATATGAAATAAATAAATTATATTTATCTTTATAATAATAAAAAATAATAATATTTATTAAAATTCATTAGAAAAATAAAACTATTTCTCAATTGAAATATTTATGTTTAATGTACGTAGTTATATGTTGTAAGTTAAAAAAAAATATTATAATATAACACATGTAAGTTGCACAAATAAAAAGTGACATACTAAATATATAATAATATATATATATATATATATTTTTATAAAAAGTATTTAAATTTGCAACTACTTTTTCTTATTAATTTTTTTTTTGGGTACAAAGAAGGAGGCCGGTGGCCTAAGACTTAAGTACGAATACGTCGGGGGTACGAAACCCCAATAATATCATGTTGAAGCCAGTCGCCTACACTAGGAGGCGGTGAAGGGAGCACATGGAGACCAATCGGATAGGAAGACGCGAGGCTCGCTAAGTGGTCTGCTGCAAAATTTGCCTCTCGATGCACATGACGAAGATCAACAACCCAGTTCCAATGGAGCATCTGACGAACGGCCTTAACTAATGCACCATTCGCCCCAAAATCATCTCGGGATCCACATACCATTTGGAGCACACACTGACTATCAATTTCCACAACAACTTTGCGAAACCCTTTATCCCACGCAAGCTGAAGCCCCTCAAAAAGGCCCCATAACTCCGCACCAGTGATAGTACAGTAGCCAATATGCATGACAAAGCCCATAGACCACCTCCCCATTTCATCACGAATAAGGCCACCCGCACAGCCGAGCCCGGAGGCCATGTCAAAAGCCCCGTCAGTATTAACTTTAATCCACCCGGGGTCCGGAGGGGACCAACAAATCAATCGGGACTCGTAGCGGCCCACATCAGCTCCTATCTTAGCAAAACATCGCGAGGAAATAGAATAGGAGTCCAACCGATGGAGCACATCCACACGTCGGGCCTCGCAGCTAACGGAGCAGCCATTAAAAATACGATCGTTCCTCCACGCCCATGCTCTCCAAACCACAATAGAAAACAAGCTAGCCCAGTTCGTGAAACCGCCAAACCGAACCTTCGTTAGATTACGCATAAACCACGACCGCAGAGGTTGCTCAAAAAATTCCACGCCATGGTCCGCCGGGAGGAATTTCTGCCATAGGGCCTTAATATGGGGGCAATCACGCAACACATGCAAGGTCGTTTCACGGTGGCCACAATAATCGCAGCACTCATAAGAAGAAATATGACGTCGAGCCCTTTCTACGTTAGTAAGTAGTCGGTCGTTACAAGCTAGCCATAGAAACTGCCTTACCCGCTGCGGTGCCATGGTTCGCCATACGAGCTTCCAGATAGGGACAGTAGGTACGGTCGTCGGCTGCAGCAGCGAGTCATACGCCGATTTCGTGGTGAAAGCGCCGTCTGGAGAGAAACCCCAAATCAGCCGATCCGCACCTGCCGTGTCTCGTGGCGGGGCCGTAGCCGCGATCCGAAGCAGGATAGCCGTAGGGAGAGAATCTTGAAAGCATTCCCAGCTCCAATCCCCATGATCAGTAATTAGATCTGCAACTTTCAAAGAGAAGCAGGCCTCATTTAATTCCCGAGTCGCAAGCAGCCAAAGAGGGCCCGTCGTGCCCAGCCACGAATCGACCCAAAACCGAACCGTTTTGCCATCCCCAACAAACCAGCGCATGCCACGGACCACGCTCGGCCAGACTTTCAGAATAGATCGCATCACACCCGAGCGCTGTCGGCAAATGGTGGGTACGACATCGAGCGACGAAGGGATCGAATATTTGGCTTTTAGAACGCGCACCCACAGTAAATCAGGCTTCGTAATTAATCCCCAGCCTAGCTTCATCATTAGAGCATCATTCATTACACGGAGGTTTTTGAGGCCAAGACCACCATCCGATTTCGATCGACAAACGTCCCGCCACGCAATCAAATGGATTTTTCTTTTTATCTCAGACCCGCCCCAGATGAATGCTCGGCATCGCTGTTGAAGACGGTCTGTAATAGAATATGGCAGCTGAGCGGTTTGCATAGCATAAAGTGGTAAAGTGCTTAGCACCGACTGAGTAAGGGTCACACGACCCGCCATCGAAAGCGATTTCATGCGCCAACCCGCGAGCCTGGATTCGGCCTTGTCCAAAATATGGGCATACGTATGCTTATTTACTCGTCCATGAATCAACGACATCCCTAAATAATTACCCAAACTAGTCGTTAGCTTGAAGTTGAGCAACCCAGCCAAACGAACTTGTTCATGATGGGGAACGTTATTGGAAAAGAGAACCTGCGTCTTCTCTTGGCTAATCTTGAAGCCCGAAGGGTTGCAAAAAAGACTCATTACATGATTCAGGATCAAAACCTGGTCATCCGAAGCTTCCAAAAAAAGCATTAAATCATCGGCAAACATTAAGAAAGGAACCGATACAGCCCCTCGCCCAACCGAAATTGGTCGCCAACGTAGCTCCTCTACCTGTTGGCAAATTAATTGTGCCAGCCGCTCCATACACAAAACAAATAGATAAGGGGACATGGGATCACCTTGACGGATGCCTCGTGACGGTGTGAAACCATCACAAACCTCGATTTTAAGGAAAAAATTAGCAAGCACCCGTGTAATACACGGGCGTTGTACTAGTGAAAATCAGTATAACTCGATATTTTGAAAAAAAAAATGGCATTCGAAGAGTTTATTACATAATCTCTTCAAAGGATTTTCTCAAAGTAGTACTTAATTATTGTGTATTTATTATTAACTATCTATAAAAAGCCAAAAAGATCATAACCAATCAAAGATACATAGTGTTTTGCAAAGGATTTTCTACTCATTGTGTATTTTTTATTAAACTTTCTAGCTATAATATGCGAAAAAAGATCATCATAATCAATCAAAGATAAAATAATCCATAACTCATCCAAATTTAATATTGATCTTAATTAATACACATAATAGTGTTATGGAGCCTTTCCAAATTGCACGTGTTTGCAATCTGTGCCTTTGAGCATCCCCCATGAAAGAGCACCATCTTTTGCCGACCACTCAAGAGTTTTTAAATCAAAGGATTAAATAAAAAATAAATACAAAAAAAAAATAAAAAAATCATGTGTTTTGGTGTAGATTTGAATAACAACTCAAAGTATGCATGCGTGTATAAAATATCCCAATATTTTGTCCATAAAAACCTAATGTATTGACTAAGCAAAGTAGCATGTGCATGAAATTTATAATACCATTTTTTTAGGTAAAATGACTAGTTAGTAATATTTATTTTTGACTGGGATTAATTAGTAATTAGTATTTGATGATGTGCACATGCACAGAAGTTTAAACTATTTTAACTTAAAAATGTTGTGTATTGTATAATTGTAAAATTATAAGTTCAATAATAGTATCACATTTTAAAAATTTTGTCATTAGTAAAAATGAACATTATAAAAGTATTCAAATTCATCACTACAGTTATATAAAATAAAATGGATAATTATTTTTCGTTAAATTCAACTAATATATTGTACAATCTTGCATGAAAAATTTGAATTTGAATGAACTGGTGTAAAGATCTATATTACAAAAGATGACTTTTCTTATATATATTTTGTTTCGTATTTATAGCATATCAATACTTAATACTTCTTTTGCATTTGAATAATCAATATATAAATTAAAATAATATTTTTAATCATTCAAATTTAAGGGTTCTAACATTATCTTCTAATCATGCAATTGTTACATTTTTTAAATATAGAGAAATAAAAGATGGCAAACGCATGCAACTGTTACAAATTCAAAATATAATAAAAATAGGTGGATGATTGTAGGTAATCTATATATATATAATTGCTGGCTCATGAGTATTTAATAAAACCTATTAAATTATACCTATGTGGCAATATAATTTTTTCCCTCTAAAAACCGTTACTTTTTATTTATTTAACCTCTCATTTAATTATTAGATAATCAACACACTAATCTCTTCAAAATTATAAAAAAAAAACATTTTACATTTTTGATTTACTTACAGCTGACCATATAATGTGTTGACTATGTAACGTGATTAGATGTTATTGTTGTGGTTATATTTAAATTAATTTCTTTTGGAAAATAAAAAACGTATTTGAAATTCCTAAATAAACAGTAAATAATTCACAAAAAAAGATACATATCAAAATATAAATTACATCCAATATGATAAAACAATTTAAAAAAATAATTATTTCAGCTCCTTTGATTGTAAATTTGGCAAAAATCATTAACCATTATATGCATACGAATAACTCACAATACTTTATTTATATATCTGTGCATTTGCATAGGTTGAATACTAGTAAATTAAAAGAAAAAAATATGTTCTAATGATTTTTGGATGGAGGTCATAAATTTTTTTATTAAATGCAACCTATTTTTATTAAAGTGACCTCATATTATTATTAATTGAAGTTGAATAAATTAAATGAAGCTTGCCCCTAATTATATATATAGATATTATTAATTGATTAGATGTTTATGTGTTAAAACTTCGCAGATTTAGTATATATTAAATCGTGAAATCGACTCGACCATCATATTATAAGTTCATAACCCTAGCCCATTCCCGTTTTGGTCAGAACAGATCTACTAATTCTTTGATTCTATAGATCAAATATTAGAGCCACCCAACTGTACAGAGCGAGCCGGGCAGCCAACGAGGTGCCATCCCGTAAGAAAATGACGACCTTCCTATAATGTAATTTTCCCTAAATTTAAATTAAAATACCATTTTTGTATAACTATCAACTAGGAAGGTTATTTTTTTTTTCTTATGTAAGGATCATAATTCTAGTATTTTATATCACATTTTTACGGTATACGGAACGAGTTAAACTAGTTAGGTTAAAAAAAATCAGATTATTTGATGAATAAGTTCATATTTAAAAATTATATGATAAAATTTCCTTAATAATATATGAGTATTCAGTATGAAGTTATAGAATAACTCGAGTGTTCAGCACTATTCTCAAAAATGTATGATATTGATCAAATTAATCTCTTGGCGACAATATTTATTCATAGGTAGTCACAAAGTTAGTCATGCCTTGGACTATCTCGACGATGTAAGTGCTTGTGTTCATATATATGCACTATGTGTGTGTGGTTGCTATTAAACTTGATATCAAGTTGTTTGTCTATAATGATAGAACTTATGCGAATGAAATCATATAATCCAAGGAGCATTCATATTGAACAATCGAGAATCAAAACGAAGAGCGAAAGTGTACATGATGGATTCATATTGATTGATTGGATTTGGGACTAAGAGTTCTTCCAAAAGACCGTGACCGTATCTCTTCTTTTCTGACGTACGAAAAAAAACTGAATGAAGAGTGCGTAGGGCGGTTTCTTTTCTTCGTATCCTTAATAAAGAATCCCAAGAGCCCTTTCGTATTTTCACGGCTTTTGGGGACTCCACTCATTAATTATTTTGACCCAAATTATTTGCTATTTAAGTGCTTATGTTTAATATTATTATTTGTTTAAGAGCCAATGGGACCGGGTCGGGCCCTCCGTGTGCAAGATGCTCCGGTCAATCTTTCTTGGTGGGGATATGCCTGAGGATCTCAATCAAACTCTTCTCGTCCTAATCCCCAAGTGTGACCATCCTCAAACAATTAAGCAGTTTCATCCCATAAGCCTTCTGAATGTGGTATACAAGATACTCACGAAGGTTCTAGCCAATAGGATGAAGCCTTTTCTTTCTGATTTAATCGGACAGGCCCAATCCAGCTTCATTCCGGGCCGCCAAATCCATGACAACATCATTGTGGCCCAAGAACTCATTCATTCAATGAAAACGAAAACAGGCAACACGGGCTTTATGGTGGTGAAAGTGGACCTGGAAAAGACGTACGACTTCCTTCGATGGGATTTCGTTGAGGAAACTCTTGCGATGGTGGGATTCCCGTCACGTTTCGTGCAAGTTATTATGAAATGTCTAACTACGGCATCCATGCAGGTCCTCTGGAATGGAGTCCCGAGCGAGAAATTCCACCCGTCTCGGGGGGTGCGCCAAGGGGGCCCTATATCTGCCTACCTTTTTGTACTATGCATTGAACGACTAGCACATAGCATTCAGCGTGCAGTTCGGGACGGCCAGTGGAAACCAATAAGCTTAGGGCGGGGCCAGATCCAAGTTCCATATTTATTATTCGCGGACGATCTTCTTCTTTTTATGGAGGCCTCAACCGACCAGGTACATATACTCAAAAGAGTGCTCGCCGACTTTGGCCATCAGTCCGGATTAAGGGTAAGCGAGGCCAAATCTAATATCTTCTTCTCGAAGAATGTTCCCCAGGTTAAGCAACATTCTCTCTCGCAATTAATGGGGTTCAATAAGGTGGAAGATCTTGGCAATTATTTGGGTGTCCCGATATTACATGGCCGTATCAAGGGACGAACATATGAGAAGTTGATTGAAAAAATGGATTCTCGACTAGCCGAGTGGAAAGCGGCGTCCTTGTCTATGGCGGGACGAGTGGTCCTAGCCCAGGCAGTGGTCAGCGCACTCCCATACTATACCATGCAATCGGTCCTTTTATCTACATCCATATCCACGGGCCTTGAGCAACGCATTAGACGCTTCATTTGGGGGGGCTCCGAGGACCGAAGGAAGATTAGCCTTGTTAAATGGGAGGAGGTTTGCTCGCCGAAAGAACTCGGAGGGCTGGGGATCAAAAGACAGCGACTAATGAATGAGGCTTTGCTAATGAAGCTCGGCTGGAAATTCCTTACAAATCCGAGTTCACTATGGGCGCGAATCTGGAAGGCCAAATATGGGAACAATCCCTTTGAC
>CACSLK010024540.1:514777-538788 GCA_902706635.1 Striga hermonthica
GGCATATTAGGTTAAGGTTCATGGCATGTGTAATCTAAATGAGTTCAGATCATTAAATTGAGCTTCGTTGAGCTTGTGTTTGAAAGGTATCGTGGAAAATTTGGTCCTTTTGTTGTCCATGTGATTGAAATAAAGTTGGAAAATTATGCACCCAATAGAGAATTGTCAGTGTGTATCAAGTTAACATTGGAAACGGTGATAGTGAATTCAATTTTTGTTAAACTTCATCCATAGCATACAAGAGTAAAATTGTCTCTTACCACAATTAGCTTCAAGACCGAGCATTCCTCGGGCCATGGTATCTGAAAAATAGGAATTTCACTGCATTCTAATTTTTTTCTTGAGGGCACTCACAATTTAAATGTCACCAAATAAGTTTCCTCGAGGGCCGTACACTACCACAATTACAAACCTACCTTTGGAACTTTTCAACCATCTTGATTCTGAAACACGTGTTTAATCCTAATTTTTTTTACTTCATGTTAGAAGTTATGTTTGCCCCACATTGACTAGTTATTGGGCTCTTTTTGTGTTTATTAGTGTGGGATGGATGCCCTATCCCTTTGAGCTAGCTTTTGGGGATGAGTTCTAAACAGGCCCATTTATCATGGTATTCAAAGCACCCAAATTTGTTTGTTTGGAGGTGATGTTGGGTTTGGACCCAACCGACTTGGTTTGACACGCTGAGCGTGAGTGCGAGTGTTAGAAGTTATATTTGTCCCACAAGTGTTAGAAATTATATTTGTCTCACATCGATTAGTTATTGTCTCTTATTGTGTATAGGTGTAAGTTGGAGAACAATTCCTTTTGACCTAGCTTTTGGCTTCTGGGGATGAGTTCTACCTAGGCCCATTTATTGAAAAACCAGTTACTGTGTCAATATTGGTTGTTTCTCTTGCCTTAAAAAGTGAAACTGACAATGTAACGAGAAAAGCTTCATGCTTCGTACGACATCACATGTTTTTGCAAATGCAGGTATAAATTGCAAATTCTCCAAGTCTAAGCAAGTGCAAGCATTGACTGCAATATCCCATTGATAAGAGATCCTTCTAGTTTAGGACAAATTTATAGAAAAAAGCTAGGCTGTAGGAAGCTGCAGATATTTTTGCGTTTCTTTCTGGCTGTAGATGTTCATTCTTGGTCCGGATGCAATTATTTTGCTTTTAGCTTGTTATTGAGATTTGACCCTTCTCCGTAGCTATTTTTCAGTAATCGTTTGGTATCCTTTTCCCCTGTACTTGTTAGGTATACTCCAATGGATTATAATGACAATGACTATGAAGGCCACAATCTTCACTTAGCTGGTGAAGAGAGCTCTAAAACTTCTTCTGTTCTGCAACCGTTTGCTCTACCTAAATTTGATTTTGATGACAGTCTCCAGGGGCATATGAGATTTGATAGTTTAGTTGAAAACGAAGTTTTTCTTGGTATTTCAAGTCAGGAAGACAATCAGTGGATTGGGGATTTTTCTAGGGAAGGCAGTGGAATAGAGTTTAGCTCCAGTGCAACACAATCTTGTGCTTTGCCAAGGCACATCAATGTCTGGTCTGAGGCAACATCTTCTGAATCTGTTGAAATGTTATTGAAGGCAGTTGGGCAGGAAGAAATGGTGCGAGGTGAAAGGTTAATGGAAGAGCCAGAGCCAGGTGACCAGCTTGGTAGCCCAACAAGACAAATGGATGATGTGGGGCATGATAACAAAACTGATGATGTTAAACGCTTAAAAAATTCTTCAATATCACCTGCTGAAGTTGAGGGGAATACTTCTAGGTCATGTGAGAGTGACAAAGTAGATGTTCAGACTGAGGTTTCTGTACCTGTTGGGGTAACAAATATTTCTTCTTATGGAGTGCCTGGTGATGGCAATGATAGAATTCGCCCCGCGAACTCTGAAAATCCGGTAGTTAACTTGAAGATGGGCAGTGATAATCAAGATGAAACTTTCGATTTGGTGAATGAATCTATGTCCACTAATACGCAACAAGAAACTGTCTCTGTTCTTCACATTGAGAAAGGAATTGACAAAACTGATAATTCAACTCAGAATGTTGCTACTAGTGGGAAGGAGTCTGATGACCAGGATAACATTACTGATGTCTGTTTTGTAAGTTCAAATGATGTAGCAAAAGTTATATCTCTTTCACGTGAGCAACAGGAGAAAGGATGCAACCAAAATGAAGGGAATTTGGGTGCTGGAACTGATTTAACTGAGTACGAAGCTTCCCACAAGATCCCTTCACCAATGGAATCCTCAAAAGAAGAGCCCTCAGTTCAAATTTGTGATGCTAATATTGCTGAAGCGTGTGGTGTGGCTAAAAAAAATGAATCTATGCCCACAGAAGACAGGTGCAATGAGGTTGGATTTCTTGTTGCAGGTGATAGTCTACATCGAACAGTGGTCTTCGCTTCAAGCTCAGAAATTAAGAAGCAGCGTGAAGGCTATGGCATAGTTCATGAGGAGTCATCTATGTCCCTTCAGGGAGAAACTGTTGAGCTGCTAGAAGTGCAAGGCAGCGATGCTGTCATGTCTACAGTCTCTGGAGATACTGATCCCAATCACTTTCCTGCTATCCAACCACCTGATCACAATGCGATTCTTGGTGGTACTAAGGATACTCAACCTGGAACTGACAGCTCTGCAGAGGCTCCACTTGTTACTTCTGTGGTGATTGGTAATCCTTCTGATAAGATTGGTGAAAGTAATCATAAGGATGATCCAGGTCATCCTGTAGATCACACCTTTGAGGGTGGTTTTTGTGGAGAAAAATCAATCAATGATGATGTGAATGTTGCTGGAGATACTGCTGTATCACAAGAGAATTTGGACGATCGGGTGGATCATTCTTCCCCTCCTCTGTTAGCTGGGAGCGTGAAGACAGGTACAGAAGATACTATCCCCATGCAGTTAGATCCCCATGAAAACGACCTGGATTTTCCAGTCTATGAAACAGACATCAAGAAGTTGCCTCTTGATTCAGGTGATGTGGCCTGTGATGGAAATGAAAAAGAAGTTTCCATTTTTTCTGGTGTAGAAGGAACTAAAGCTGATACAAGTACTGGATCACAACCCAACACTTCCTCTGGGGCTTGTCCGGGTACTGCTGGTCTTGTACTCTATTATTTATCTTGTTTTAAGATTTTATGTGATGATGTTTGGAAGTCATCCAATTCTCCTTTGAATGCGTTGTTTAATTTCTACTGTATGTTATTTTGCATTGCAGCATTGAACACTGAGGCTGAAGATGCAAAGTCGACATCATTGTTTGCTGAAGGCAATGAGTTAGTTGACAGCGACAAACATAATTCACCTTCATATGACACGATGTTGAGGGATCAGAGTAAAGAAACTCAATCTGAAGCTCTTAAACGACCAACTATTCCTGTTTCAACAGAATCCCTTTCGTCAAGTGAGCTTAACACTGCTTTGGAAACTGAGAAGGGTGCACTGCCTGAATCTGAAACAGGAGAAGCACAGAAAAGTGGTCAGTGTCTTCCATTGGCCCAGCCTTCTGGTGTTCCCATGCTTGCTGAAGGCCATAAGGAGTCAAATGAGCTTACATCTGTTTTTGAAACTGACAAGGGTACACCAGTTGATGTTGAAACAAGAGAAATAAGGAAAAGTGATCAATCTCCCGTTTTGGTAGAGCCTTCTAAGACCATATCTGATGAATACCGAAAGGAGTTACCTGAAAAGATTGGAAATGCTTCCAGTGACTTGACAGTGCAAGATGTTGGTGTTGTTGCTGCACCTACTGAAATGGCAATAGGACAAGAAGGAAGAAATGCTGGAGAATATCCTTCAATAGTGTCAGGTGAATAATCTCTTATCTTTAGACACGATTTAGCCTTTCAGTGAAATATTCTTACAGGTTGCAAACTTGATACACTGTTCTTTTAGTCGATCATATCTTTATACTGTTTGAGTTGCTGCATAGGTCACCATCATACAAGCCAGAGGCTTCTGTTTCCATTGGAAAAAAAATTTCTGTGGGCTTGTTTTGCCAATTACTCTATTTGGAATAGTATGGCGTATGTCCCCATATTGGGGAGTCAAAGTTATTGTGGTGTCAATTAGTCACGATCTTCTACAACGAATGCCGTCCAAATTGTGCAAACCGCGGCTTTTGGCTTCCCTTCAACCCCCCTCTTTCTAATTCAGGAAACCGAGTTGTAAACCTAACCAGTACTTTTATTCTCATTGCCGTTGCTCACCCCTAAACCGTCAAAACATGCACCTCATAAGTTTTAGGAATGGGAAATTTCAAAAAACTTAGGGTACAACTTTTATGCTAGCTAATTTTTATAAATAAAAAAGGAATTAGGATTTTTTTTTTCTGCTGCGGGCCTTTTTTTTCTCATAACTATACCAGGGTGCTGTAAGATGAGTGCTGAATCCAACAAAATTGAGAGAAAGAAAAAGTTGGTTCATATCGCAAAATAATCTTTACATTCTTTTGCGACCTCAGACTGTGCTCAGTTAACCCAACTATTGGGCAAGCTTGACTCAGGTATAGTTTGCATTAGAATTTGTTATCATGTACAGTGATGCTGCTGGAAAGGGGAATAAATAACAACCTGAAATATTAGATTAAATCATTAAAGTACATACGAAATTGCAGTTTTGATTTTATGCCAAAGCTGACTGAATTTCTTAATAATTGAAAATTAAACGTCCACTTTTAGTGTCTAATAGTATGTAACTTCAAGTTGACATTTCCAGGCCAGTTACTCGTAAAGCATGTCTACAATTTCCTACTTTGCTCATCTGCAGATACACTGAGGGAAGTTATACCTCCATTCTCCATAGATGTTTACTGGTCACTTTCTTTCATTTGTAAACCTTTAAAAGGTGGAACATTATTTAAATCTGATGAGATCATATGGACGTTATTTTAATCCGATGAGCTGATATGAGGGAGGGACTTAACCAGAGTTGCAGAATACTTGTTCCTTGTGACATAGATTTTGAAAGGAATAAGGCCTGTATAAGAAGTCACAATTATCTTGTGGCAGAATAATTTGGACCGAGTTAATATGTGGGATCTGAAATTGAGTTGTCTGTCTTTCCTCATGACCCCATATTGACTGCATTACGTCTTGTCTAAATTGATCTGTGATATTCTTCAAAGCAACTTTTAGCTTCTGCAGCTTCAATGGTTTCCATTTGCAAGCTCGTTTTAATTTGCTTTATGTCTCATTTAGTCCTAACAACTTAAGCTCTGCAGTTGACGTGGTTGCCGTTACCAGCTGTACTATGGAAATGGATAAGTCCGACCAGGTTGCTCCATCTGACGTTATATGTAATGATCTTCCAGAAAGCGTGATAGACAATCAGTCATCTCTTAGGAGAGATGATGTTGAAAATATTTGCAAAGTTGTAACAAATGCAGAGAACTCTGTAGTAAATGTTCCATCTGAAGAAGAAGGAACCTTTACTTTTGACGTAAGGCCGTTGGGGGATCAGTCGTCTGGAGGTTCTTGCAATGGTTCCCAATCATTTCCCAAAATTCAAGCTTGTAAACTGGCTATGGTACTCCTTACTCACAGCCATGTTCTAAATATTTTTTTTCTACTTCGTATTATGGCATTTGTTTTGACTAAGTTTAAACTTCTTGCTATATATTTCCACTGAAGACTGCTGGAGTATCAACCTCAACATCTGGTAGCAACCTTCCAGATCCAATTGCAGTGAAGGAAGTTTCTCATGTTAGTTCTTTAACACCTCCATCTGAACCTCTCAGTGGTCCCTCTGGGCGTAAAACTAGACGTGCTAGTAGTAAACCTCGGAAGGCGAGTGCAAATAAGGGAAATCAGGTGAAAGAAACGACTTCGCTGAGGCAGCCTGAGAAGTTGGAGAAGTCATCCCTTTTTTTGAGTCCATTAGTTGGTAGTCAACCGGTGTCCTTTGAAAGCGTTGTCAAGCCAAGGGGACCTGTTCCTATTCCTACATCCAGCTTGCCTGATCTTAATACTTCGGCTGCATCGTCTGTATTCTTTCAGCAGCCTTTCACAGATTTACAGCAAGTGCAACTGCGAGCACAAATCTTTGTTTATGGATCTCTTATGTGAGTTTGATCGTTCTCTTCTACTGTAGCACACTGCAAGATATATTAACCAGTGGTTGATTTGTCTATAAGTACATAAGTTTCTTATGAAAACTTTTGAAAGTTCTCTTGCAATGTTATATTGTATCAGTTATCATCTGGTTTGTCTTGAATTATATTTTCTGGCTGCAGACAAGAAGCTGCACCTGATGAGGCTTGTATGGTGTCGGCCTTCGGTATGCTTCAGTCTCTGTGTTTCCTTGCATGTTCTGTTACATTTCCCGATTGTTCTCCCTGTTTGTTACACACGCACATCTAATATCCGTATGTTACACAGGGAACTTGAAACATAACACATTATTTAATTTACAGTGTAGTTCAAATTAGAAACACAAAATAATATCCATCAGTTTATTTCCCTGTGTAATGTCACATTCAACTATTTTTTTGTCTGCTTTGTTGTAATTGGAAAAAGGACCATTCTCGGACTCCAACATTTTTTATGGTAGTAATAAATAAAAGCAGCCTCAACACTCCCATTTTTCTAATTGTCAAGTATGGCATGTTCTATACTTTAAGCTTGATCATTGTACCTAAAGGTCAAACACTCTTTTCTTAAGGTTCCCCTCTTTCCATATTCCAATCATGTTCTTGTTTTGATTCCTTAAAGGCCCTATATTTCTTAAGGAATTGGAGACCAAAACTGGACTTTACTAAGATTTTTTTTTTTTTTTTTTTTTTTTTTTTTTAATTCCAGAAGATACGTGTTGAAGAGTAAATTTTGTGAATCTAAGATGAATTCAGCTTTTCTTAATCAACAGGTTTCAGTTAAAATGAAAGACCTAAACAAATTCCATCCATCATGACATAACAGTTCTTACATAAACACAAAATTGTGTAGAATGTTATACTATATCCCATTCGTTCTTATACTTCTGAGTTTTCTCCACACATCCAACCTTCCTGTGATACTTCCGTACACAGTAAATGACATGTTATAGCAGTTAAAAGAACGTGGACGAATAGTGGGAGAGAAAGCTCGAGAACTAAAATAATATACAATGTGAAAAAAGCTACATGCTATTTTACCTGTGAATAAGGCAAGCGCCAACACTTAAGATTATGTTCCTCTGAGCGTTGTTGTATATATACATATTTCTGTATATATGTTTCTGCCGAACTGAAAATTTACTCCTCTTCTCTCTCTCTTTTTCTGTTTTCCACTTTCATTCCTTAAATTAAGATGGCGGCAGGAGCGGTTGGGAGCCATCTTGGCGTGCTTGTGTGGAAAGGGTTCACGGTCTTAAATCCAATGTAAAAAATACTGAAACACCCGTATCAATACAATCAGGTGCCTATCGTGCTTTTAAGGATTTGTCTTTACTATTTAATATTGAAGTTACTAATGATGGATTGCCATTGGAAGATGCAGGTGTAAAAGCTCAAGATCAAACTAACAGGCAAAGTATTCTTCAACTTGAAGCTTTTACTCCAATATCTGGTCGAGCAAGTAAAAGGCCTATTCTTTCTCCTGTTGTTAACCAGATGATCTCTCTATCGACGCCCTTGTGGAATATATCTACCCCATCTGCAGAAGCTTTGGTGCCAGGCAGCACCACTAGAAGTGTTGTTATTGATTATCAGACTGTTGCTCCCTTGAGCCCTTATCAGTCTCCACCTGTACAGAACTATGTGTCACATACTACTCGGTTATCACCGGCTCCTTTCCCAGTACCCTGGCTTTCCCCTTCTCAAACCACTCCTTATGATGTCAGTACTACTTCTCCTGCATTTCCTGGCATGACAGAACCTGTAAAGTCAACTCAAAAGAAAGAATCAATCCCAGTTGTTGCTGCTTTCTCAAATAATGCCTCTGCAATTCCTACAAGTAATGTCGTTGTCTCTACTACTCACGGTGAGGATTCTTTGGTTGACTTGAAAATGTTGAATTCATCAGCTGGACAAGCTGCTGGTACAAAGACAAGAAAGAGGAAAAAGTCTTCAGATGCTGAGGATGTTTTACGGAAATCCATGACCGGTTCTCGGGTAGACACCGTCTCTGCTCCTTTGGTAGCTAGTCAGATTGAGGCTCTTAGTCCGTTCCCTTCCACTGCACGAAATCAGGGAGACCAGATTCGTACACCTGTTATCAGTAGTCATTATTCTACATCAGTTGCTGTGGCAACCCCTTCTAACTTTGTGCAAAAAGGCTCTCCCAACCAGTTTTTTCCTGTGGTGGCACCATCATTTACTAGTGATCAATCCAAGGGAGGTGATCTGAGTATAGATAAGAGGGCACAGAATATCGAGGATTTCAGCAAAGTTGAGGAAGCAAAGTTACAAGCAGAGGAGGCTGCGAACCAAGCTGCTGCTGCAATTAGCCAATGTGAAGGCGTATGGAAGCAGTTGGGCGAGCAAAAACAAGCTGGTTTGACATCAGATGCTCAGTGTAAATTAGCCTCTGCTGCTGTTGCTATAGCAGCTGCTGCTTCTGTTGCTAAGGCAGCAGCTGCGGCTGCTAAGATTGCATCAACTGCTGCATTTCAAGCAAAACAAATGGCCGAAGAAGCAGTGATCAAGTCTGGATCTCTGAATTCTACTGAGCATGATGCAAATTTAGTTTCCGATTCCATTAATTTGGTGAATGCGTCTCCCAAGTCCATTTTGAGGGTCGGGGATCGGAATAATGAACCCGGCTTAGTGATATCTGCTGCAAGAGAAGCTGCTAAGAAAAGGATCGAGGCTGCTTCTGCTGCCACAAGGTATGCGGGAAATCTTGATGCCATTGTTAAAGCATCAGAATTGGCTGCAGAAGCAGTTTCACACGCTGGGAAGATTGTCTCCCTGGGTGAACCATTCTCACTGAGCGAGCTAGCAGAAGCCGGGCCGAATAGCTATTGGAAGGTATCCCAGGAGGGTACTGTACCTGGTTTGAAGTCCAATGACAAGAAGAAAAATAAATCTACCTCTAGCAATGCTGGAGAGGAGCCTGAAGATTATATAAACCGACATCAGGAACCTGATAAGGATATGCATGTTGCGAGTGATGTTGAGCAACCCATTCAGGAGTTATCTGGAAATGAGGTTGATGATCATGTCTTTGTAGAAGAGAATATTATTGTCTCTGGAAAACATGGGGAGAACTTTAAACCTCAAAAGGATAAGAAAGTATCCAACTCGGCTAATACTGTTGGTATTTCTATCTCCGATATTGAATCAAGATCAACGACGCATGCCTTATCAAGCATTAAAGAGGGTTGCTGTGTTGAGGTTTGTGAGTTTTATTGTTGGGTCTTATTTAATTAACTTTTTCATGTACTCTGCCTTTTGTGTCAAACCAATAAATTTAATTGTTATGCTTAATTTCTTTCATTTCATTCTGAAGAAATTTCTAGTACTTGACATTGCAGGTTCTAAAAGATTGTGGTGATTCTAAGGCGGCCTGGTTCTCAGCATGTGTACTTAGTTTGATGGACAGTGAAGCCCGTGTTTTGTACACCAAACTTAAATCTGCTGAAGGTCAGTTAATGAGTATGTTTAGTAGGGATTTTAGTAACTCTGTTCTCCAGGCAATATAAGTCATGCAGTTTCTTGCTTATTTTGCTGCTTAATCATTCATTGATTGTGTGGTACAAGTTAACAAGGTCGTGTTATCGTTTGCAAATGCCTTTAAGATACTTTGATTGGTTTTTTTATTTTTTATTTTTTTTATTTTTTAAATTGAGAATTGGTTTCCATATAAGAGTAGATGGAAGTCTCCTTTGGATGGAAAACAAAAAAGGAAAAAACTGGGGATTAGTCACCAATCATGATAATCATATGATCATATCACACGATTATGGCTGTAATGTTTTCTTCTTCCTCTTTTTTTTTTTTTTGTTCTNTTTTTTTTCTCTTGCGTAACAACCATAGAGGAAATAATTTACTTTTGGACCTTTGATAGAAAGAAAAGGTTGCACATAGAACACCTATTATCTTGTGCATGTGTGCGTTCCTTCCACTTCACATCACAGCTGCTCGTGTTTTTAGGGTCTGAGCAGCTGCAGGAGTGGGTATCAATAGAAGCCAAAGACGGCCAGGCTCCAAAAGTACGCATACCCCATGATATGACTGCGTTACAGGTTGATGGAACAAGGAAGAGACGTCGAGCTGCTGCCAAGGATTACAGTTGGTCTGTTGGAGACAAAGTTGATGCATTGATTGAAAATTGGTAAGCAGATTGTTTATATGATAATCAGGTTAAGATATGCTAGTATTTTCTAGCTGATACTTGACAGTTAAGTTTGGTGGTTACGATTGGGCATTTATTCACTACCTACTGGCAAATTCTGCACAGAAGTCATTGAAGACTAGTTTCATTTATTTTCATGTTGCATTCAATGTACTCTCTATTAGCAGGAATTTCGGTGCATTACATGGTTAGTAGTGATGGGGATTCCACATTAGCGTGAACCTATCAGTATTTGTTCTTTGATGGGAGGGGTTGGAGGCTTAATAGCATTTGGATCTATTAAACTGATTGGGCAGTGCCCAAGTGAATGGGAGCAGAATGACAGCTTCATTATTTGAACAAATGTAGGCGAGGTTCCGTGACTGAATATTGAGATAATAAGAAGCCCACGAGGAAGCCAAAACTTTTGAACTAAGCAAGTATTACAAGAATGATTTATGATAAATGTTTGGTTTTGTGGAAGAGTTCTATGGAAAATGACATAAATTGAGTGATTATGCATAGAAAATAGTGATTAAAACCATATGCCAACTCTATGTGGCCTTTATCTCATTCCTTGTTCCTCATATTTGGTGTTTTATTTTTTCTACTCCTGTCTCCATCTTGCTTTAGCTGGCGTGAAGGAGTTATTGCTGAAAAGAGCACAAAAGAAGCAACTGTGGTGACTGTACATTTTCCCGGTATTTCTAGTTAAATATGTGACAAATTGTTTGTATTCAGTTCTGTTTTCATGTGTAATTTTGATTTTAAGCGCCATTATGGTGTTTGTCAGAGCAAGGGGAGTCGTCGAGGGTCAAGGTTTGGCATCTTCGGCCAACATTAATATGGAGTGATGGCCAGTGGATCGAATGGCAAAGACCAGGGCAGGATCCCGCTTCCCAGGTTACATCTTTCACCCATAATTCTTTATTTGGTGCAATAATTTGTTTGTTTTAACCTCATTCTGAGTCATACTTCTCCTTTATAGAGAGATTCACCGGCAGAAAAGCGACCAAAGCTGGTAGGCAGCAGTACCGAGGCAAAAGGAAAGACCAAAGTGGCTGAAAGCATCGGTTTTGCAGAAGTCCAGAGAAACGAAATACCAAAACTCCCTTTGTCTGCAAATGAGAAATTTTTTAGTATCGGCAGTACTAAATCAGAGGAAAATAAGCCCAACATGGTCAGGACTAAGAGACCTGATGTAGAAAAGCAACAAGGATCAAGGGTTGTATTTGGTGTCCCTAAACCTGGCAAGAAGAGAAAGTTCATGGAAGTAAGCAAGCACTACACTTCTGAACGGGTCTCCAAAAATGTGGTGCCTGATGACTCGGTGAAATTATCCCAATTTTTGGGACCTCTGGGTTCTGGGTCTAGGGGCTACAAGCATAATTCGAAGCATGATTTTAAGGACAAAATTGTTGCTGAGTCTAGACTGAGATCTATCAGGTCTGGGAGACCGCCAAGTGTCCCTAGTAGAACTTTCGTGCGGAAAGATGACTCAAACTCTTCACGACCTAATGCCCGAAATTCTGGTAGATCAGATAATGGAAAGGATTCCCTCAGCAGTAATGATAATGAATCGGTGGAGCAAAACACCGGTGAACTTGGATCGTCCTCTAAAGATGGAGGGACCTCTAAAAGCTCTATGGTGTTTTCTTCTAAAGCTCGTACACAAGATAATCGTAAGAAAACAGCAAGAAGGAATCCTATATCTGAGCGGCTCAACCAAAGGAGGCCTGCAGCTGTTAGCGGGAGATCTGATAACAACGAAAACGTAAATTCAATCCCTGAAGTATCTGAACCCCGCCGATCAAATCGTCGAATTCAGCCAACTTCAAGGGTAAGTTGATCCTTTTCGCTCATTCTAATCTGCTTCTTTCGGCTGTGCCCTTTTTATTAAAATGTTTTGCTCACCTGAAACTTGAAAATAGCTGGAAACAGTTAGTATTTCCGTTTTTTAGAAAATTTCCTTGAGTGTGGTTTATGGTATATTTATGCGTGGGATTATTTTTGTCGTCAGAAGTAATAACCAGGCTTTCGAAAATCTTCCAGCGTGTGTGCCTGGGCACTGCACAGATTATTAATTTTTAAACTACTTGTATAAAATTGATATCTTGAAAGGAGAGGGGCATGGTGGGTTTTGCACAATGAAACATATTGACACAAATATAATTGTGCAGAATTCAGTAAATAATAAATTTCGTACTATTTGGAATATCCGACATAAATTTAGATATCAGAAAAGTAGAACATTAATCCCTTGAAAATAATGAACACCTTGTGCTGATTACAACCAAGTCAGATTTAGATCCCCAGTGAGTGTTATATTTGAATTTTCATTGTTATTTTTTAAAACAAGATGTAAATTTATCAATTAAAGAAAATATTTAATCCGTAATGAAATAAAATTCGAACTAGTTGACGTCCAGAAACGTACATTTGGAAAAACTAAAATTGACCAGATGTATAATATTTATTAAGATTCCTGTTTCTATTCAATAGATTTATAATTGTTTTTAACAGTCAACTATAGTTACTTTGCTTTAGCTAGTAGCATAATTTAGGTTTACATTTTACCACTAAAAAGGTATCAAATTACAATAAAACCATAAGGGTCCAATCAAAATATGAATTTAGAAAATCCAATTCATCAAAACATTTTAAAAGTATAACTTAAACTTATTAACTGCATTTAGGTAAGTTATGTGAATGCGTGATTGCTATTAATGGAGTAATCTGAAAGTTCCAATTTGGCAAAAAAACAATTATATACATTCTTATTGTAAATATCATGAATTTCCAAATAATGAGTATCATATATTCATATTGACTGACTGAGCCAGTTACCATATTGGATTTTAAGTTAATTGTAAATAAATATTTACATTTTATCATTAGATAGATGTTACTAGTCTAAGATGAAAATAAGTTCTATGTTTGGTATCCAATGAAGTTAAATTGTGCAAGTAAGAGTGCTGCCTGTTGTTATTTTCTATGACTAGCTGTTTTAGAATCCATTATGAAACATGTGTTGTGTTCGACGGGTGTAGAGTTTCTCCTAAATGATGTTCTGCATAAGACAAGTTGTAGTCCTAAACACAAAGCAGTATTAATGTGTGAAATGGTCCAAGTGATTAGTTGATGTCTGATTTGGTATCTACTGGACAATAATCATGGATCATGGTCTACATTGCTAGGTGGATATGATGATACATCACATCATATAAAGATAAATATGGATTACCCTATATAAGACAAGTAGATAAAAGTCGATATACATGTGTCAATTAAAAATACGAAGTTCATTACATAACGAAGAATGCATAAACATATAGGTACATTATATATAAGATACAACTAAATATATGAATTAAAATTTTAGTGTCTTACATATAATTTATGGTAAATATAAATATACCTATTATGTCTGTCTAGATACATATGAGTTTGTGCCATCTCTCATTGCCTTTTTTGGTGCCTCTGTTATTTCTATCCAGCTACTGGAAGGGCTACAAAGTTCACTGCTAATCTCAAAAATCCCTTCGTTTTCTCATGACAAAAGCCACAAGAGTCAGAACAAAGGCGCAGTCAAGAGGTAGTAAAGGAGTCTTTTCTCCTCATACTTTATGAATAATGCATAATGTTCTCCCTTCCTGGAAAAGGATCTTAAAACTCGACACCCTTGTTTTTTCGATAGGTAATAACAATCGTGGTTGAAGCAGCCGGGCAGGAAACTCGTTTCCAATGTGTAGACTAATGTGTTATAAAGAGGATATTCAAATGCTTGTGTTTGTTATGTGTGAGATGTAAAACTTAGGGCTGTAGATGTCAATATCTGTGTAGTTGACATAATACAGATGTAGATTGTCGGACTCTGTTCACCATGAATAGACGTTGGGCTGTATTGGAGCTCGTGTTCAATTGCATATTTCATATGCAGGGTGTTTGCTAATTATTCGCCTATTGTCTTCCGGTTTATCTTCTAAATTCCCCTTTTATGCTTGTTTCTCTTCTCCTTTAGGAGAAACCTTGTTTAATGGTTTTGTCTGTTTTAAGTTTCTTGAGATTTGAAGTCAGTTGAGCAAGCTGACTGTAAGGGTGTATGAATTTGATCTTGCACGATTCCTCTGGAATCATAACAAGACATGAGCTTACATATCCTAAACTTCTAATATGCTCAATTTCTTTACTTAAAACGAGATTAGAATAATTTTATGAAATTGTATAATATTAAAACCTAATCCATTGTTTTGCATCGTCTTTTGTCATGAATGGGTTGAATACACTACGCCTTGGACGGTCCTCTTTCTTGAGTCTCCAATGACCTGCAATATGCCGAGAGCAGATCCTGTCCAAAAATGCTCAAGTCAGAACTTGTTCAAACCATATATTTGAGAATACATGAATAGAGGCGTAGATTGTGTGTGCTGTTGATATTAGAACATGTCGTTCTTATATTGGACTTAATAGCTTAAGGCCGAAATTATTTCTTGTTAGGAAAAAGATCCAATCGGGTTATACTTCTCTAACTTACCACTTCTCTATCTTGGTAATAGTCCCTGAGAGAGCGATTATTTTCTTCTCACTTGGCTTCTTCCCCATTTTATTGTTTTGGCCAATGAATCCTTCGTAAATCTAACCTCTTGACATGTCTGTCGTTATCTCTTCGAAGACGTAACCTGAGGTCTAAACCGACCTCATCTTTGGGAATATCATCAGCTGACCTCAATATCTCAAGGTCAGTTACTTTGTCGGCTCATGGAGGCCGGTACCTCTAGGCCATGTCTGTTTTGTTAGGTCGGCACCTTAAGCCCATCTTTGAGCTACTTGGCCAAGCATTTCATGTCTGTCTCGGGAGTCCTTCTAGCCCGGCCTTACCTGAACTATTCTCTCGGGCCAGTGCGCCGAGCTACTTCTTCTAAGTGCTACATCAAATTCATACATCTCAATATAGAATGCTCAACACCAATAATTTTTTTCCCTCAATTTCTTGTTATTTAAATATAATTAATCTAGCAATAATAATAAAAAAAAAAAAGAAGAAGATGATGTTAGATGTGTATATAAAGACCTAAGTCCTAAACGAAATTGAAAACATTTAGTAAAATAAACTATAAAAATAATAAAATAAATTAATAAGACTAAAATGAGTTGCAACGATGGAATTTGGACCGTGCCACTATGTTTGGTAAAACTAGCTGATAAGCTAGCTTATAGCTTATCAGTAATTTTTTAGCTTATATCTTATAGCTTATGACTTATAGCTTATATCATAAAAGTGTAAAATTAGCTGATAAGCTAGATGAAATAGAAAATTCAACTAGATTATTTGAAAAGCTACCTAAGGAAGGTTATCAAATAAGCTCGTCATACCAAACGAGACTTATTTGAACACATGGAGCTTATAAGATAACCAAATAAGCTATAAGCTAGTTTATTTGTCTACTAAAATAGCTTTACTATATCAAGTTAGGCGCAATGATTTCATTCAAAAAGCATTAATCCACTTTTAGAAATACACTATAATGGCGGTTTCGAGCTCATCCGTCATACGCAAAAATTATGTCGTCTTGAGTGGTGTAGAGGAACACCCTTCAAACAATCCTCAACATACCAAGACAATGTTTGGTAAAACTAGCTGATAAGTTAGCTGATAGCTGATAAGCTAGCTTATAGCTATATGTAATTTTCTAACTTATAGCTTATAGCTTATGACTTATAGCAGAAAAGCTAGCTTATATGATAAAAGTGTTTGGTAAAATTATCTGATAAGCTAGCTGGAATAAAAAATTCAACTAGGTTAATTAAAAAGCTACCTAAACAAGCTTATCAAATAAGCTCGAGCTTTTTAAATAAGCTTGTCCTACCAAACGGGGCTTATTTGAATACAAGAAGCTTATAAGCTAACCAAATAAGCTATAAGCTAGCTTATTTGGTTTACCAAACATAGCCCAAAAGTCAACTTCCTCACGTCCACTTCATATGTTTTTATGTATTACCAATTATTCTCATTCTTTTGTTCCTCTAAGCTTGTTCTGTTCGAGGAAATTCTATTGTAGGGCTTGAATTTTTGTTATTGTGTGACAATAAGGTCTGAATTTTCAATTTAAGAATCCAAATCAATTTGTATGTTGATATAATGATGTAAACCACAATACTTTTTTTAAAAAAATATAATTAGAAATATTTTAGTAAAATTACTTCAATAAGGAAATTAATTCAAATAAGAAATTTTTTAGTAAAAATATATTAATAAGAAATTAATTTATTTAAACTGATTCTATAAATATAACTAATTTGGATTAATTTTCTCACGAAACTATTTATAAATATTTTTAATACAATTGTTATAGGCATTAATGTTATATATTCCTAACTTTTTAAAAAATATAACTTTTATTCACAAATAGTATTTCTATAACTTTATTTAGATAAAAAAAATAAAATTATCACTGTAATAGTTTATATTTGTATGTTATCACGTAATTTGATTGAAATTAAGTTAAAATTTATTTTTTTAAGTTTTAAAATAAATTTCATTAAACGTTTGCATAGATGTAAATTATGAAATAAATATCTCATTATGTAATGTTTTAAAGATATGAAAAAAGAAAAAAAAAAGAAAAGTTAACTAAAGATATTTAATATTTTTTATTATAAGTACTTGAACAATAATTTTTTTTATAAAAAATACAAAGTGATTTAGAGTTAAATTTAAAAGTATATATATTGAAAATAACTTAAAATCGAAACTCTCAAATGAAAAGGCTTAAAATTCAGCCCTTTTTGTTAAACAATAACAAAAAGTTAAGTTTTACAATGAAATTTTCTCCGTTCTTGATGTGCGGACGAATTAAGTCGAGCTCGAGCTCCTAAATCCTAATACTCAAACTTCAATTCGAGGCTCTATAGAACCGAGTCAAACACGACTCGTTAATTATAGTCAACAAGCAAGTTGGAAGTTTGAACCTTATGAAGTAGAAATATAAGAGCTTACATAAAAATTACTCCCTCCTTTTTTATTAAGTGTCATTTTGAAAAATTGCACAGTAATTAAGAATTTTTTTCTAATAATAACCTTCATTAATGATGATAGAGATGAATATTTTGTGAAAAGATGAATAGTGAATGTGAAAAGACGTAGTTTATTTATTAGCTAGATGAGAGTAATAACGTCATTTATTTAGTTAATGGTTAATAACAGTGTTTTGTGACCCAGACCGGCCCGGCGGGTCGACTTGGGACCCGGTCGACCCGGAGCTGGAACCGGTTTGGGTGGGCTAATTGGACCGGGCAACAACGGACCCGGTCAAACTCGGTCAAAACCCGGTCGACCCGGCCTTGACCCGGTCGACCTGGGGCATTGACCCGGCTGGGTCAACCCGGTTGACCCAGTCCCTATATGTATTTTTTTATTTTATTTTTTTGTTTTTTAATTTTCTTTTTCTTTTTAAAACATAAAATTATGTATATATAATTATATGGTAAATATATACATATTATTACCAATTTAATCTACAAATTTTACATACAAAACATTTAAATTTGTTATTTTTATGTATATTTATATATCACAAAATACTCTATATATAATTCTATAAATTTTAAAATTAATTATCTGGTTCAGCAATTGACCTGGTGACCCGACGGTTGAACCGCTGACCCGAAGACCTGCCCGGGTCGATTACCGGGTCGGGTTTAAAAACTATGGTTAATAAAGCAAAAATGACATTTTTTTTTTTTTAAAAAAAGGTGGAATTAATTTTTAAATTTTAATGAGTGTGAGCTAAAATGCACGTACACATAATTTAGTTGTTTATTTTATTTTAATGCAGGTTGGGATTTTAATTTTTCTCTTTTATTGGGAATCTAGGGTTTGGTATGTGGTGTTGAACTTCAATAGCCCTTGCTTTGGAAATCAGAAGAGGGAAAACACAGGGGAGCGGGCTATGGCGGCGAATGGGCAGGGGATAGAGCCTGCCTTGTTGGATGACATCATCAATCGCCTTTTGGAGTTCCGCAATGCGCGGACCGTGCGCCAGGTGCAGCTGTCGGAGAACGAGATCCGCGCTCTCTGTACGACGTCGCGTGAAATCTTCCTCTCACAGCCTAATCTTCTCGAGCTCGAAGCCCCTATCAAGATCTGCGGTAATTGTTACTGTTGATACATTTGTTCACTTTGCGACGAGTTGCTTGATGTTTTGAGCTTTTGACGGCATTTCGTGATTTTATCCTGGAAGTTAAAATTCATAGGCAGCTATGTTCTGTCTTGATTTTTTTATGTTTGAATATGAATGAAACTATGGGTTTGGTAAAATTCATGGGCAGCTATGTTCTGTCTTGAGTATTTTATGTTTGAATAGGTCGTAATGCTGGCAGTTGGTAATTGTTGGGTTATGGTTTTCTTTTTGTTTCTGCTTGAACATATGATGGCTGGGTGGTTTTTGTTTATAGTTTAGGTGTATGAGCTTGGGGGTTGAAGATGATTTCTTTTAATTTGCCAACAGGGTTTTTGATAGTAAGAGGTATGCTGCATTCTATTTTTATTGAGATTTGCAAATTTTGAAGTGGAAACGGGACTGTGCTTAACGATTTCTCTTCCTCTTTTTTCAAATCTGTTTTGCTATTTCCTCCGCCTTTTCTTGCTCTCCAACACAAGGAGAATTTATGGATATTAGACAATGTGCATATTCTCGATTGTTTTGCAGATTTCACTACTTCTAAGTGGATACTAAGATTTTCTCTTGAAATCATATAGTGAATGTGATAAGAGGATGCTTATGGACTTTTGTATCTTGTTGGTTTTTAAAATGGTTTCTAATTTGCTTTATGTCTCCATCTGTTAGTACACTATGAGTTTGTAGGTTAATCCTCAATATCCGTTTTGACTTGTTTGCAGTATATTTTTTTGGACATGCTATCGGTACACTACAATACCTTTTTTTTCTTTTTTTTTTTCTTTTAAAAGAATGATTTTGGATTTTTTGGTCTATTTCCAAATTTTGTTTTCTGTTTGTTTGGGATAACTTGTTGTCGGGAGTACTCGGCCATTGGTGCTTTTGAGCAAATGCGTTAAATATCGCAAATGTGTCTTATTCAGTTTTTGGTTCTATATGTGACTCATACCACTTTTAATGCATTAAATTAGTTGCTTTGAAAATACTTGATATTGATATATACAATGTAGATTATTGCAATACTTTTAGTTCTTTCCGACAACGAAATGTGTGTTTCTAGTTGATCTTTATGTTGGTGTATTTCGATGCTTTTTATATACAAGTGCTTTAAAGCTATTATGTGTGTGGATTCCTTTTATTGGCTAGCACCTTATTTCTTGTTTGTTCTTGATAATTTCCTTAACTATTTTGCTGAGGTGAGGTATGTGCTATACTTCATTTTCCAATTGTGATAATCGCTCTGTTATAAAATAGAAACCTTCTCTCCGTCAAAGACGTTTTGCTTGCTTCTTGTTGAGTTAAAGAGTGAAAGCTCTCTCTCTGTCTCTCTCTTTCTCTGTCCCTCCTTCTCTCTCTTTCTCTCTCCCCCCCCTTCTCTCTCTCTCTCTCTCTCTCTCTCTCTCTCTCTCTCTCTCTCTCTCTCTCTCTCTCTCTCTCTTTTACTCTCTGTCCCTCTCTCATCAACTCCTTTTAGTCCTTTTATTTTCTGTATCTTAATGCTCTTCAGAAGATTAACAGTGAGCTATTTTTTTTATTTGTTTCCTTGGCTCTTACTAGGCGACATTCATGGGCAATATGGAGATCTATTAAGGCTATTTGAGTATGGGGGATTTCCTCCAGAAGCCAATTATCTGTTCTTAGGGGATTATGTGGACCGTGGAAAACAGAGTTTGGAGACGATATGCCTTCTTCTTGCCTACAAAATCAAATATCCTGAGAATTTCTTTCTCCTAAGAGGGAATCATGAATGTGCTTCAATCAATAGGATATATGGATTCTATGATGAATGTAAACGCCGATTCAATGTTAGGATCTGGAAAATTTTTACTGATTGTTTTAACTGTCTTCCTGTGGCCGCTCTTATAGATGATAAGATTCTATGCATGCATGGTGGTCTCTCTCCAGACTTGTCACACTTGGACCAAATAAGAAACTTACCTCGTCCAACTGATGTTCCGGACTCTGGTCTTCTCTGTGATTTACTTTGGTCTGATCCCAATAGAGAAATTAAAGGTTGGGGAATGAATGATAGAGGTGTCTCTTACACATTTGGCCCGGATAAGGTGGCTGAGTTTTTAATGCAGCATGATATGGACCTTGTTTGTCGTGCTCACCAGGTATTTGGTTTCCTCCTTGTTTTGCACCCTTTTTCCTGCTATTTCTAGAGTTTTACTGAATACATTCTTGAGCAGGTAGTAGAAGATGGATATGAATTTTTCGCTGACAGGCAGCTTGTTACAATTTTTTCTGCTCCCAACTATTGTGGTGAATTTGATAATGCTGGTGCAATGATGAGTGTCGATGAGAGTTTGATGTGCTCGTTCCAGATCTTGAAACCAACTGATAGAAAGCGGTTCTTGTGAGGCAAGATTGACTACATAGGTCTCAGTTAACTGTAATTCATGGGTGAGTATTTTTTTTTTCTTTTTTTTTTTTCTGTTCTTGTGTGCGTGTCCAGTCTGAAGCTTTTGACATTTTATGCAGTATGTATTCTTAGAATGAGAACAGGCACTATTGTTTCACCATTGCTCTCTTCGTGATTGGTATCCTGTTAGGAAATTGCTGTGTTACTCATTGTTTTTAAACTGGAATCCTAAATTTTTGTTCACTACCCTATACACAAGCACACTAGTAGAAGCATTCCATAGAAAGATAAAAAATAGCAAGTCAGTTTCCATAATGTTAGCTAAAATGAGAGATATAGATATCTTGCAATTAATCTTTGGCTCTTTGAGGGAAAGCTCTAAATTCTAATAATATGATCAACCTTAAAATTGAAGTGAAGTCAGTTTTTTTTTTTGGATCCTCCATCTTTATTGAATTCCCTAATGATTTAATCTCAAATCTTTCAGCACTTGTTTATACCTATTTGATTTTGCTGCCTACCAGACCTCAAGCTTAAAATCAAACTAGAAGGCAATCTCCGACTAAGATTTACTGCAAGGGAAAGAATAGAGGAAATACCTCAATTTAAGTGATAAGGATTACACTAGTCAAGTATCTGACTCTTGAAGTTGATACGTTGCTCGATTTCACTCTTATTAATAAGCCATTTTACTGAAGGGCTTTCTAGTACAAGGTGTTCACAGTGACTAATTGGTTTGGTAAACAATGCGTTTAATAACTGTATTGTGGAAGTGCAAGAAAAAGAGTCCAAACTATTACAGACGCTTCTGGATGATGTTATTCTAGTGATGTAGCTTTACTCACAAGTCCATTATAAAATTTGGTGGAGGACACTTCTCTTCAACTTCCATAATCCATACCAAGTCTTGCTCTTGCCTGTATCACAGGCTCTCACTATGCTGATTTACCTTGCAGGCTTCTGAAGTAGAGGAAATTAACCCAGATAATTCTTTAGTTCTGTTTGTACACAGTTTTTTCTTATTTTCTTATTTTCTTATTAACCCAGGAAATTAAATGCATACTGTGCTGTCATTTGTACTTCTTTAGTTCTGGTTGATATAACGAGTCATGTATATCATTCTTATTGAGGTGTGAGATGAAGCTTGAGTGGGGGGTTCCTGAGTTTAGGACCAAAAATGGCACATAATTATCACAAAACACACGTTATCATAGGCTGGACAATTTATGTGTATATATGTACACACACATTACTTTTGCAGTCTTTTTGGTTGGTTTTGTTCAGTATATGTGGCTGAGTTGTGAATTGTGTGCCCTTAACATGTTGCTATTTGTCCCTCCTAATTTTTGTTGTTAATCTTCAGATGTCATTTGGAGTGGCCTCAAAAGAGAGGTTAACATCTTACTACGGTGCTATTGGATTTGAAGGACTGAGGACATATTTTGTTTAGTGTAATGTCTTTTAGACTTAGAAGTTCCAAAAGACTGTAATTTGGAAGGAATGGTGCTCGGTTTTCTTGAGTGTTCTGTATTATTTTCCTTTTTCTTTTTCTCTTTCATTTTTCCAAGAGACAACTTTATGATTCTGACTGTGTATATACACTCAAGTCCTATATGTTGCAATTGCAACAATTGTAGGTTGTTGAATTTCGCAGCATGGCTTACCTTCGATATTCATTATATTAACCGTTCATCAAATGTCGAACAAATTTGACTGGAGTTTGCAACTTTGCATTTCAAATGTTTAGATTGTGTTTTAATATGCGAAGCTTGGAACTCCATCACATTTGTTTGAACATAAATGTTTTTAAAATTTTCAAAGATTGTTGATAGATAAATTCTCGACCGATCAACATAGATGATTTTCAATATAACTGAAGCATCGAACATAGATTTTTTCGGAAATTTGGAGAGCATTTTTTCTCTAAATTTTAGGTGTTCTCTAAGACATAATCTATATATATATATATATATATATATATATATAAAGAGTCATCCTATTTACTAAAATTAGTATCAAGAAAAGTCAAAGGACAATTAATGCATTCTATTTTTGCAATGTTTTTCAATTTTTTTTTTTTTTTACTTATAAAAAATCTGGCACATTTAATGCTACCATAAATTATGGGATTTGTTATATTTGAATTTTAAATATCAAAATACTACCTAAATAAATAGTAGAAGGAAACATTTCTATTTTAT
This sequence comes from Striga hermonthica, assembly GCA_902706635.1. Classification (NCBI taxonomy): domain Eukaryota; kingdom Viridiplantae; phylum Streptophyta; class Magnoliopsida; order Lamiales; family Orobanchaceae; genus Striga; species Striga hermonthica. The sequence goes on from CACSLK010024540.1 coordinate 537,775, forward strand.
CTTAGTAAATGTGTTTTATTTTTTAATTATTTACATACTTTATATTAATTACATTAGTAAATAATATTAACGTACATTAAATATTTCTATTACATAAAATAAAAATAAGAAAAAGACTACTTCAATAACTTTTATAAATATTATAATAAAATAGTAACTAACTAAATATTATGTAGTTAACAAGACTAAGTAAAATTGTTATTTTTTCTTATATGAAAAATTAAATATATACACTATAATAAAATTTAAATTAGTATCAGTTAGCGCTAACTGGCTCAAACACTTCGGATAAAAAAACAACTTTTATTAAAAGAGGTGGAGAATAGATAATCCAACTGTACTTTTTTATTTCGTATAGATCGACCATATGTTAGTGATGCATTTAACATTTCTATCCAGTGCATCGCACGGGCTATGTACTAGTACTAATAAAAATACTACACATGATTTTTTAGTGAAAAACGTTACTTAATAATGGTGGCCATTGTTTGTGAGGTCAACGTTGCTGGTGAAAATGCGAGCAAACCCTTTAGGCGATCATGTTTAGCAATGTTAGGTAAATAGACTAACTATAAAAAGTGCTAATTCCAATTTTTTTCAACGGATAGGCGGTTGATTAGGCTTTTTTGCTTGCTCTGACAGACTTATGGTCCAACCACCATAACCCAACTACAAAGGAAAAATAAAGTAAAATAGCCTTGATAATAAGCTCTTATGAAAATTAATCATAGAGGCATATATTAGATATAGAAATAGACTCCTAAAACTAAATGACTTTTTTCAATACAAGGTCTGAACATATGTAAACTATCAAATCGGGGCTTAAAATTATTTTTTTCTCAGTTTGGGACCTAAATGTTATAAAACTATCAAATTAAGTCCTATAATTAACAAAATCCATAAAAACATTAAAGTGAGAGTTAATTTGACGTTTTAAAACACCAATATGTTACAAAGTAAAAAAAAATAAAAAGAAAAATAAAGAAAGTTAAGGAAAATACGAGATTGTTAGAG
>CACSLK010024540.1:561062-571520 GCA_902706635.1 Striga hermonthica
TTTTTTTTCCCTTACTCCATCTTATCTCCAAACCACTGAAAGCGGTTATCAGATTCTTGGTAAATTTTCCAAGCTCAACAACTGAATCGTGCAGCAAATTACTCGACACGCTTCAGCAATCGGCCCCCTTTTGTGTTTCACTCTTCAAGTCACTTTCTCTTCACTCCATCACAATTCCTCCTCTCTTTTCCCTGTCAATCAATGGCGCACTCGCCTAATGATTTTCCGTTTGTCCTGTAATTTTCAGCACACACAACGCCAATAGGAATAAGTAATTATACAAAAAATCAGAACCCCAGAAAACGAAAAGAAAAGTTGCTAGCTTTCTTTTGGGGTAACTTCTTGGTGAGTTGCTACGGAGCAAGAAAATGGCGTCTGTTCGTGGTATTGCCGCCGTTAGCAACTTGGCGTTGACTTGCCCTTCATCGTCGAAGAACTGCTGCCCTTTGTCGACGACCCATCGGTCAAATTTCCAATCTTTTGCAACAATTTCTACTCAATTTTCTCTACTCAGGTTAAAAAGAAGCAAAATCGATGGTTTTAGAGGGCTAAAATCGGTTCAGATGGACGTGTTCATCACGAGCGACGACGAGGCTGAAATGGGGGAAGGGTTTTTTGCGGCCATAGAGGAGCTTGAGCGGATGGCCCGGGAGCCGTCTGATGTGCTCGAGGAGATGAACGAGAAGTTGTCTGCCCGCGAGCTGCAGTTGGTGCTGGTGTACTTTGCGCAGGAAGGAAGGGACTCTTGGTGCGCTCTGGAGGTTTTTGAGTGGCTGAAGAAGGAGAATAGAGTGGATAAGGAGACGATGGAGCTGATGGTCTCGATTATGTGCGCTTGGGCGAAAAAGCTGATTGAAGGGAAAAATAAGGTGGAAAATGTGGTTGATCTCTTGGTGGACATGGACTGTGTTGGTTTGAAGGCAGGATTCAGTATGGTAGAGAAAGTGATCTCACTGTATTGGGAAGCTGAGGAAAAAGAACAGGCGGTTTTGTTTGTCGAGGAGGTTTTGAGGCGAGGGATAATTGTTCGGGATGGAGATAGGGATGGTAATAAAGGCGGCCCGGTTGGATATCTGGCATGGAAGATGATGGTATGTGCATGCGTAGTTCGTTCATTTTGTGTTTTTAGCTGTTTCTTGAGTGTTTTATGTGGGGCTTGCTGATAGAGAACTCGATATGTAGATGAATTGCTGGTGAATTATATTTGTCAGGATTGCTGCTGATGAATATATTGTTAGTCTTGTATCTGTGTGAAGAGTTCATAGTTTGGTTATACGATAATTAAACAAAAGTCCAGGATTTCTTTGCGAACACAATGAGTTATGAGTGCTGCCCCGACTTGGAAAATCTATGAATTTTGTGCTTCCATAAGGGAAATATGGAAGGCACTTGTTTTAGTTTGAGCTTTTGTTGCAATGTGTTTTCCATGTGGGACATACGGAATTCTATTTTTCTCGTTTTGGACATTGAGGTCGGGCTGTGCTTCCATGGGCTGTTTCTTTGAGACAATAAGTGACGCATTGTAGACAAAACCAACTGTTGTTTCTTCATTCAAGGGTTTCTTGTTCAGTGATTTTTGTTACAGTGACATCTCAGATCTTACCACCTGTTTCAAAAATATGTTTCGCCTTTTCGTGTTTCTATTAATTTTCTTAGATAACCTAATGGTACAATGTAATTTCAGCAGTTTTTAACCACACGTTGTTCCCTGACTAGGACTTGAGAATTGAAGTATGTGCCATTAAAATTTATTCCAGTTTGTTTGCCATATGCATGTGAAATTCAAATGTTGAAATGATGTGTACATTAATATTTTCTCATGTATTCCTAGCAGCTCGGATGCACTACTATAACAAAGTAGAGAAATTAAAATTTGGAATAAACACTCGACTCGATGAATTCGTTAGTATTTGAAGAAACATAAGTGTTGTGTGTAGGAAATTGTCTCGAGTCCAAACAACACTAGCACTAGCACTAGCACATTAGAATCTTTTATTGGGTTTGTGTTTTCTTTTTGACTGAATCTTCACTATGCTGATCAAGCTCGATTATGAAATTCAAAGACTGATGTTATCTTAGGTGGCAGTAGCATTAATAAATTTTGTTTTTGTAATTTCTTCATCTCCTGTGCGTTGCTAGCGAAGTCATTCAAAGACTAATGTTCTTGGAAATAAAATATGTCTACTAAACAATGAATTCTCGATTTTTCAGGAGGATGGAAACTATAGTGATGCTGCGAAACTAGTGATCAATCTCAGAGAATCGGGCCTGAAGCCCGAGCCCTACAGCTATCTAATAGCTATGACTGCCATAGTGAAGGAGCTCAACGAGTTCGCAAAAGCCCTACGCCGACTAAAAGCCTTCTCCGCCAGGCCCGGCCCGATTATCGAGCTCAACCCGGACTCCCTCCCTCTCGTCGAGACCTACCAAGAGACCCTCCTCACAAATGGGCTTCTCCTCTCTAACTGGGCCATCCAGGACGGTGGCCCACCACTAGTTGGGCCGGCCCACGAGCGCCTCCTGGCAATGTACGTCTGCGCGGGCCGTGGTGCCCAAGCCGAGAGGCAGCTCTGGGAGATGAAGCTCGCCGGGCGGGAAGTCGGCAGGGACCTTCACGACATCGTGCTGGCCATTTGTGCCTCGCAGGATGAATCGGGCCCGGTGGGCCGGCTACTGGCCCGGTTGGACTTGGCGGGCCCGTATGGGAGGAGGAAGACACTGACATGGCTTCTAAGGGGATACATTAAAGGGGGGCACTTTAGGAAAGCGGCCGAGACGGTGATTGGGATGCTCGACTCGGGGCTGTGCCCAGAGTATGTGGACCGTGTGGCGGTGGTGAGGGGGCTGAGCGGGAGGGTCGGGGGACAGCGGGGGGATGCTGATGCTTACGTGGCGCTCTGCAAGCGGCTCTCGGATGCGGGCCTAGTGAGCCCGGTCATCGTTTACCTTAATGTGAGGAAGTTGGGGCTCTGGGTGGTCCAGATGCTTTGAGGTGCAGGTATTCGGTGATGTGTTTGTGTGTGTGTGTGTATAGATTGTATGATAAGTGATGTGTGTAGATGGATGGTGGAGAAGAAAAGATTTTTGTGTATAAAGGAAGAAAGTTGTGCATATATGCTGTTAATTTTCATGTTTGTGTGAATGATATGTGGGCATTCTTGTTGTGTGCTGTTGTTAATGTTGGTTTTACCAAGCCACACTTGAGAAAAGATAAATTTATCTTTCACAGTTTCTCTCTTCAATTGTCCCTCTCGGCCCCAACTCTCTGCAAGTCTCTGCGTCTCAGATCTAAAATAAACGGCTAAAAGCTCCCGCCCCTTTCAATTCCTGTGGGTTCAACCCTCGTCAATTGAAGTAGAAAGCTCCCAGATCTAAATAGCTGATGCCCCTCCTGCTTCCGGCAGCCGCAGCTGCCTGGTATGGCAATGGCCGAAGCAGGAGGAGTCTATCCTGTCCGTTTTTGTCTGCGTGTGGAGAGGTTGCAGCAATGCCGCCGAACCTTCCATTCCCGGTCGAGCTAGGGCCTCTATCCGGCATATTCCTCCTCTGGCTTCGCTTCAGCTGGGACTTATCTACATGGGCGCTTGCTCGTTCGTTCGTTCCGGCAGGAGTCTCCCGGCAGCGGAACGTCACCTCTCAACCTCGGCGGCGGCGACGGTTTGTCCCATCGGGGTCATCTTTCATGCCGACAACTCTTTGTAAATCTTTGTGTCTCAGATATCAGATCTAAACTACAAAGCTCCTGCCCCTTACAAACTAGAAGATGTAGCTCAATTGGTAGCACTCTTTACTTGGGACCAATAAGTCTCGAGTTCGAGTCACGTAAGGAGCAAGTGAGGAACCACTATTGATCCTTCAAAAAATAAGAAAAGCTTCCATCCCTTCCAATTCATGCGTGCATAGCCCTCATCAATTGAAGTACAAGGTTCCAGATCTAAATTGTCGATGCTCCCCTTCTCCTTTCGGGGACCGCAACTGCCCGGTCCGACAATGGTCGAGGCCGGAGAAGCCTCTATCCGACATCTCCCTCAATTGTGGAGAGGTTGCAGTAGTGCCGCTGCACCTTCTGCTCCTGGTCGGGCTGGGGCCTCTATCCGACATCTTCCTCCTCTGGCTTCGCGTCGCCCGGGACTTATCTCTATAGCCGCTTATTCGTTCGTCTGGCTGGAGTCTCCCGACAGCGGAGCGTCACCTCTCGGCCTCGACGGCGACGGTTTGTCCTGCTGGGGTCATCTTTCTTGGCGACTCCCTCTCTAGAAAGATCTTTGGAGCCTAACTCTGGATTGAGAATAGCCTCCTCATCAGACGTGTTTAGGCAATTCGAGTTTGGCTGCAGTTTTTTGGTTTGGAGTCTCGGTTTGCAGCTCTGACGAGATTCTGTGCAGCAAGGAGTGTGGCTTGTGTTCCGATTTGGGTGGTAATGCGGTTCGACTTCTAAGTTAAGGGGAGGTCTTATTCTTTTTGTTTATTGGGTGCGCATTTTTTTCTTTTTTATTTTTTTATTTTTGATTTTTTGTTTTATTTAGTCCAATTGCTTTCGATTTTAGTCTATTTTATTTATGAAGCTTTAGTTTCCTTTATGGAGTTTTTATTTTGTGGTGTTTGTATCTTTTTTATGGAGTTTGTACCCCTTGGTCACCTGTGTAATTACAAGAGGGACTGGTTCAGACTTTATTCTGGTTTTTGTGGTGTCCGTTGACATCGTTGTACTCTTTTGAGTTTTAAGTATTAATATAATTATCTTTTGAAAAAAAAAAGACTTGCCACGCGGTCTTAAAAAAAAATAGGCATACTAAAATATGTGTATGTTTGTCTCATTTTTGTGTCGTTTTTAGTCATTATTTTTTCGTTCTTTTTCCCCCGTATTGAGTCGTTTAGGTGGTTTTAGGAACTTTGTCATTTATTATGTGTTTTGCGTTCATTTGAGTGTTGCGGTGTTTTCCGTTTGTTCTCCGGTCTTTTTCTGTTCTCTTTTCATTTTGGGTGTGTAGTTTGGAGACCCCAGGAGAATATGCTTTAGAGAATCTTTTGGGGAAGCTGATACGCGCAAAGCTGCCGAGACCAACCCCGTGCGCGCGGACTTTCTGCGCAGCGCCCTCCGCGGCCGCGACCCACACGCGAGACAGCTGCCCAAATTTGGTTTTTCACGGTTTTTCTCGGTTTTGACCCCGATTTTCGAGCACTATAAAGGTAGAATTGTTCCGGGACTTAGAGACAGACCGGAGCAGGGCTAAAAACCCTCACTCTAAAACTCTCCCTCTCCCTCTTCTTCTTCACTTTTTATTCTTCTTTTTCTTCTTAATTTCTCCATATATTTTCTTGTTTTCTTCTTCATCTTGCATTGGGATCAAGCTTGTAATAAGGATTCAACTCTTGACTGAGGTTTATTGTAAAAATTTCTTCTATTTCAATTCATGAAAAATGGTTGTTTTTGGAGAAATAATTATGTGTGTTCAATTCCTTTTACGTAGCTAAATCTCATTGCTAGGGATAGGGGATTGATGTTCTGAATTCAATTGTGATTGTAGAGTTTGTTGATTATTCAATTCATGTGAGTGTCCTGATTAGGGTTTGATGAGATTGTGTTTGAATGATGAAAATTATTGAAGGAGTGACACTTCAATTTTCAATTACTTGTTGATTGGGGTTTGATTCATTCTTGCATATTTGTTTTGATCCATTTGTTTAGATTGATTAAAAACCATCTAAACTAATTAATTGACTCATTGAATCGAAAGAGGAGGAGTCGATAGACCATGGCTCATATGAAATTGGCTTTTTCGTAACTGTATTGCCAATGTGTTAAAAGGCTCGTTAATTTATCGTTCATGTTCAACCTCTTGTTACGAAAAGTTATTGGGGACGAATCTTTGAACGTATAAGTTACCGATTCCTTTTAACCGAATGATCTCTTACTCGACACTTGCTCTTTGAACCAAAACGGATATCCCCGACTCCCTAACTTCTTTATTGCTTTTCAATTTGCATTTTAGGTAGATTTATTTTCAAGTTTTCTCTTAGTTAATTATTATCTCCATCATCTGATTTAGAGTGTTTAGGTTTATTTTCTTTTCTTGTGTTATCAACACCATTGCTAAATTCCAAACCGCCTTCCTCGAGAGATCGACCCGGGAATCAAATCGTCAGATTCGGTACTCGGTAAAAATATAATTTGTGCTCAACAGTGTACTTAGAAGGAGGGTTGCTCAATTGTACGGTATGCCTCGTACATACAGGAAAATAGGTGCTTTATATGTTGACGTGTTTCTTTTTTACCTAAGTAATTAAACATGGAAAAATGGCTGAATCTTCAATTATGTCACGCTTTAAATTGAGTAGTTTATATTTTTTATTTTCTTATACATGATCTTGAAATTTAATAATTTTTTTATTAAAAATAAATTGAAATTAAAATTAAAGTAATGGTATATTCGATATTTTGCATGTACGAGGTCTATGATACAATGTACGAGATTGTCAACATACTGCTTTGCCTCATACATTAAATGTAGAGTTGAGATTAAAGTAGATAAGAGAAGTTTTTTTGTTGTACATCTTTTGCAGGTCGATAGGAGATGTCAATGTAAAAGGTCTATGAGACAATGTACGAGATTGTTAACATACGTTTTTTGCTCATGGAGTGCAAGAGAGTTCTTTTGGTATACGTTTTTTGCAGGTAGATAGGAGAATGAATTGAGGGGATGGAAAGAAAAAAAATAAATAAAAAATAGTATAATTTATTTTAATTGTAACATAGACACGCCATGTAGGCAGTTCGCTCCATGAAGGAGCCAACTATTGGCCCTTTAGAAATGTATGCACGAGGAATATTTGACGCTAAAAGTTCAATATTTAGATATGTATGTTATTCTTAGAGTATGATATTTTAATTTGGATGTTATACATATTTGTTGAAAAAACTACATTGTACAGTAAATATCTCACTCAAAACTCAAATTTAACTCAACTTTAACTCAATTCCACTATCTCCAATATTATCAATATAATTAAATAATATCTACCAATCATTATTACACATCACATCAACTTTAACTCACTATTCATCTACTCACATAATTTTAACTAACTATCACTTACAATCATTTTCTCCTACTTTTACATCAAATCAACTTTAATTATTTTAATTTTTTTAATATATCTACTAACAATTAACCATACTATTTTTTTTCAAACTTGACTATAGTTAAAAAAAAAAAAAAACTAATTTTTTACTAGTTTAATTCATATCCAATCACCCCCTTAAGCAATAAACCTGCCTAACAATAGCTTTTTGTTTATTTAATTATTATTACTTTGTTTAATTATAATTTTTTTGGTATGCAACTGCCCCTACATTAGCACCTTGTACTAAGCCATGAATTTCATGTGTATATATATAGTCTCCAGGTCATAAATTACACCCCTTACAATAAGTTATGATAAATATTACACATAAACACCAATTATAATTTTATTTATAAAATTACTAAACAAGCCTAAAATATTTACACTTATACCTGATTCTGAATGCTGCTCATTAACCGTTATTAAACAACTAGTATAAATCCTGTGCACATGCACAGGTTACTAAATATAAATAAATATTTTATATAAAAATCATAATTAAAACAAAATTTTACTTAATAGTATGTATCACATTTATAATCAAATTACATTAAAGACACTTCGTTGGAGTTATATACTTCGAGAAAAAAAAACAATGTAAATGTACAATTTACCATATATTAATGACTATTATTATATGATATAATGAGTAACCCAATTTTTGTATAATTTGAATATTATATTATAATAATAAACATAAAAGTATTCCAAAAGCACAAAATAATAAATTTAAAATGGACAACGTAAATCTTATATACCACATAAGTTGATATTAATAATAGATCTCTACAAATGAAAAGATAAAATAAATTGATATGGTTATGATTTATTTTTATAAATTTATTTCCCAAGGAAAATTAAAAAACTATCTATTACTTCGCTTCAAATAATTGACTTAAAATACATTCCTAGTTAAAATGATTAGAATAAGCATGAGTAATTTAAAATTTAAATGTTAAAATAAATGTAAAATCAGAAGAAAGAATATATATAGTTACAATATTGTAATTTGTATATAAAAAACATAATTTTACTTACCTAATTAACAAAGAGTGCAATTATATTATTTTTTATGACATGGCAGTTACAATTTTATAAAATATTATAATATTAGTTACAAAAATACAAATAAAATGATAAGTGAAACATACTAAAAAAAACTTTACAAAATGAGCGGAAAAAATAGGTTATCCGCATTAGTTGGATATCCTACAATTATACATATATATATATATATATATATATATATATATATTTCATCTCATAATTGTTTATGTGTAATTTGAGGTCTTCAAATTTTAAATGAATTTATAATTGAAAGAATAGGTATTAAATATTATATTGTAATGGTTACATCATATTTGTTATCATTACCAATATAACATAACACATTAAATTTGTACCAAAAAAAAAATAAAAAATAGCACATTAAATTAGTTTTTAAAACATAACTGTTACATCTTTTATTGAATATTACATTATTTATTACAAAATTAAAGATATAAACAAAAAGTAAAAAGAAATTAAAACTTACCATATTGAACGAAAATTTTGGGCGGGAAAATGTAGGTTATTGCATTAATGTAATAGCCTACAATTATATATATAGACTAGTTTTTGGCCCGTGCATTTGCACGGAAAGTTATATGATAGAAGAGAATAAAGTAAAAAAAAAAAAACAAATATAAAAATAATAACATAATCATTGAAACAAAATGAGAAATAATATCTAAATATTATTAAATATTTCTTTATATACTACGTTCGTGGTTTTTCTATCGTCACAATCTCCATCAACACAAATTATTATCTCCAAACTCCTCCGACTGATGACTCTAGATCGTGCCACATACAATTTTGGTCAACAAATCTCTTGTCAACACCTTTTGAAGATGATAGTTTGCACATTTTGGTACATGACTATTCTAACGATTATATTTTCAAAATAATAATAATAACAACAATAATAATAAAAAAATAATTGATTGATATAATTAAAACAACAAAGGAAAATGTAATAGCTATTTATAAAGACAAAAAATTAAACAGTACCTATAAGCATAGTTGGGTTAACAAACTTGGGACTATTGTACCCTCACTTGGCGTGTACCATGTCCCGAGTTCGAGTCACTCGGAGGGGAATTGGGGAACCAGTTTAGATCCTCCTTTTTAAGAAGAAAAAAAACAAACTTGGGACTATTTAAATCCTTGAAATTTTTGAACTTGTACATGGAAGAATTTATAAACACCGCCAGTTTTGTTTTTCCATAAATTAAGAATATATTGAAATTTATCCATGTTTTGAAGGAGTTAGTATTGGGATTATAAACAAATTTATCTGGCCATCATAATTTAGCTAAGTATTAATTTATTTTAATTAATATAAATAATTCGAATTATAATGTGTCTGATCTTTGGGATTAATTTTTGCAAAATAAATATGAATAAGCAACTGTTATAAGTCATTCTTTTGCTGATGGGGATTTTCCAATTACGGGGAATAATTATCATAATTATTTTATTAATAATTATAATAAGCAATTTGGAAGTGACATAATGTGAAGGAAATGATAATAATATAAGTCATTCTAGTGCTCAACCCGTGCATTTGCACGGAGAAAAATACTTAGAAAAGATAATAATATAAAAAAATACATAACCATAATTCATTTCATGAGAAAAAATATGAATTAAGAAAATGATTTTAAATTTTATTAAACATATTGTTTGTATACAATATTTATGGTTTTTCTATCGTCAGAATCACCATCACCACGTATCATTATTTTCAAACACTTCCCATTAGTAACTCCAGAAAAGCAACGTCCAATTGTTTATTACTGAAAACAGGGTCATTCAAGACTAAGCGAACGTGTGAGAGAGATTGATCTTGACTCTTGATGATCGCCATAGTATAGGAGACCATGTTAAAAAAAATTTTGCGTCGAAATTTTAACGGTACCCTCAAACAAATAGGAAATAATAAAATAGAAGAGCCATTACAACCATTTTCTTTATGCTAAATCAATTTTGTAACTCCCTTAATTGATTTATGCTCATAATTTATGGCATTCAAGCAAGTTAATTTGTAACTTAAAAATGAAATTGAATGCTAAAAAAATTGGAGGGAGAATAAAATTTAATGCATCACAATAAAATTAAATGCTTGTCTTGCCAAATTATATATTTATAGATTATGGGGCAAATTAAATGCAGAATAATTAATTGAAATCAAGCAAAGAAGATCTAATTTCCTTTGCTTAATAAATCAAAACAAAGCCCTTAGCTCTTTTATCTCTTTCCGCCGCAAGCGCAATCCATCAGAGAAAAAAA
>CACSLK010024540.1:626353-638706 GCA_902706635.1 Striga hermonthica
AGGACCCCACACATCTGAATGTACATAATCCAGAATTCCTTTTGTCTTCTTCTTCCCAGTCTTGAAACTGACTTTTGTCTGCTTTCCCAGAACACAAAACTTGCAGAAATTTAGTTTGCAAGTTTTAGCACCATGCAGAAGCCCCCTCTTATGCAGTTCAGTCATGCCATGTTCACTGAGGTGTCCAAGACGCATGTGCCACAATTTCGTGCTATCTTCACACGACTCCACCGAATGGACTCCACCTACAACTGTACTTCCCAACAGTTTGTAAATGTTCCCTGCAGTGATCCTCCCCTTCATCACAGTCAAAGCACCCTTTACAATCTTAATGTTTTCCCTATCCTCATCAGCCTTGGGAATGAAACCATTTCTATGCAAAGTACCCAAAGAAATCAAATTCTTCTTCAACTCAGGGATATGTCTCACATCACATAATGTCCTAACAGTTCCATCATACATCCTGATTTTGACATCTCTAATACCGACAATACCGCAGCATCTATCATCACCAAGAAAAACAGAACCCGAGTTACCTAGTTTATAAGTAGCAAACCACTATCTGTTAGGCGTTATATGATATGAACATCCAGAATCGAGAATCCAAGCATCATCATACTGCGTAGTCGAAATAGATAACATATCTCTATCACTGCAATCGGATTCCTCATTTTGTACCACATTTGCAGACTTGGATGACATATCAGCAGTCTGTTTCTTCCACTTCGGGCAACCCCGTTTAAAGTGCCCTTGTTCCTTGCACTTATAACACGTCACAGTTTTCCTACCTTTCGATTTGTCTCGCGACTTGGATCTGAAATTCCGATTTCCTGAATTATCCCGCACCTGTTTCCTTCCACGATCCTGGTTACCCTTCACATATAAACTGTCACTTTGAGAAGATGACTCTCCAGATTTCTGTTTCTGCTGGTTGTGAGCCAACAACGCTGAAGTAATCTCCTCAGTCTTGATCTTTTCTTTCCCATATGTAAGGGTAGTCACCATATGTTCGTAAGAAGGAGGTAACGAACACAGTAAAATCATCGCCTTGTCTTCATCTTCAATCTTGACTTCGAGTGAAGCCAAATCCGTGACAACCTGATTGAAGATATTCACATGTTGCCCTAAATCGGTCCCCTCCTGCATCTTCAGCCCGTATAACCTCTGCTTCAGATACAGTTTTGTCGTTAGGGTTTTCGACATAAACTGCGATTCCAGTTTCTTCCAGATCTCATCCCCCGATTTGAGATGCATAACGTGATACATAACTTCATCTGCAAGGCACAACCGAATCGTCCCGGCCGCCCGTTCCTGCATATCTTGCCAATCATCGTCTTCCATCCCCTTTGGCTTTTCTGCACGGAGCCCTTTCTGAATTCCTTGCTGCGCCAATAAATCTTTTACTCTCGTCTGCCATAATCCGAAATTGCCATGACCATCAAATTTCGAGACCTCGAATTTCGATCCTCTCGTCATCTCCGTCGCCCAATCAACCAGGCTCTGGTACCACTTGTTGAGGGAAGATGACAATATGGCACACGAATTAAAAAACGAGAAAAGTAAACAACACAAGATTTACGTGGTTCGGCAATGTGCCTACGTCCACGGCGGCTGAGGGATCTTTTATTATTCTCAATCGTATCAAATACATCAATACACCATGTATTTATACTAAAACCCTACAAGGTATAAATTTACTTAAATACCCTGTACCACTCCGCTCACTTCGCTCGGTCGCTCCGCTTCCCTCGCTCCGTTACGCTCGCAGGCATCAGCCTGCCCTCTTCCTTTGTCAATATATGAGCCATACCAACATATATCCTATTACGAAAATATAAACTTTGACTCTAGGATAAAATATTATTTTAATTTAAATGTACTAAATACCAAAGACCATCTTAAGGGCTTGATTGTTTACAAATTAATTTAATCACATTTATTTCATACTTAAAATTTAACTCAACTTTAACTCAATCTCACTATCTTTAATACTATCCATATAATTAAATAATACTCCTATCTTTAAAAATAGGAATTACTTAATAATAGGAGTAATATTTTTCCTTATTCAGTTAAAAATAAAATTTATGTCGAACATTTATACTCCTATTATTAAGTAAGTAATATGTAACCCGTGCGATGCACGGGCTATTACATGTTTTGGAAAAATTTAAAAAATTAAAAGGTCATTTATTAATAAATTGTTATAACACGTATGACATTTATAAAGTAAACATAAAATTGTCATTGGCAAAAAATTATACATTATTAAAACCTCCTGAGTGCATATATATCGCCTTGCTTAAATACACCTGAAATGCACACATATACGCAGAACGTATAATGACAGTTGTTTGCGCACCCTACAATATGAAGTTAGACAAAATAAGTTAAATTAAAAAATTACGTATGTTAGTAATACAGATATAACAAATCAAAATATTACCTCACGATCTTGAAAGATGATCTCAAAAAAATCATTGGATTCCACGTCAAATTTCATCTCAATAATTAGAATTGCTTATTAACAACATGTAGTGTATCAAATAACTCTCTCATTTTTTTTAATATTTTCCGAAAGTTCTATGCGTTTTTTTTATGGACAGGAATTAGAGAAGTTGATAAAATATGTTTTTTATATATATAGGAATCAATTAATATTTATTAATTTCAATTAATTTAATTGTTGAGAGTGGCTTTTAATTACAAACTTATTGAAAGGGAATAAAAATTGGATGGTGTAGGATTTTGGGTATTTTATAGGAATGTAAATACTAATCTTTACGTCCAACAAGTTAGATAATTAAAAATTTTAGATCAATTAGACTATATTCTTTATCATTTTAACTCACAAATATTAATTATATTTGTATTAAAGGATAATGTTATTTATATATTTTTTTTCGAACGATAATAAATACTCAGAGCAATAAAAAGAGTTTTACACATCGTAGAGCCCACTAGCTCCAAACACCACAAAGAACTAAACCGAAGCTAACTGAAACTAGAGGCAAATGCACAGATTTGGATCCTCTAGACATAAGACACCAAACCACATACCACAACAAACTAACAAAACAAAAAACAATAAAACTCACAAGAAACCACAAAAAACCCAAAGAAAGAGGCCACTGAACCCAGGAGACCTTGCCTCAACACAAACTAGAAACGGAAAAAGAAGAATACAAACCAAACACAAAAAGCTACACCGAATTAAACTCGGACCATTCCCTTACAGCCAGTCTAACTACCACTGCTTCCGGCATCTTCACCTTTTGAAACACCCATAAGTTTCGAGACTTACAAAGCCACCATAGTATGTACGTGGACAATTGTATCTGGGCTTCAGAAATATCAGATTTATTCAACTCTGCAACATTCCACCACCATGTTTTGAAACTTAAGAAAGAAGAAGTTGAAGAGTCCCAAGAAACATGGGATAATTTCCACACCAAAGCAGCTCTAGGACATGAGAATAAAGCATGAAAAATAGACTCAGAATCACTGCCACACATCTGACAGATGCTATCAATCTGAAGTCCCCTAGCTCCCAAATTTGAACTAACATGTAGGCAATCAGTAAAACATCTCCATATAAAGTGTCTCAGCTTCCCTTTAACCTTTAAATTCCAGCACCTATTTCTAACCTTTTTGTCACAAAGAGCATTTGCACTAGAGCTAGGTAAAGATAGAGAAAGAACCTTCTTCATAATAGCAACAGAATATGCAGAGGCCACAGAGAATTTGCCTTTTGAGTCAGCTTCCCACACTCACCTGTCCCTCTCATTTGGATTAAGATTTCTAATCTGAAGAATATCATTGCAAGATTCAAGGGTGAAGCATTCTCTAAGCAGCTCTACATTCCAGCTCCAGCCATCATCAGAAAGCAGCTCTTTAACCCAGGTCAGAGAGAACTCATCCACACCAGTAATCAAAGAAGGCTTACCAGAACTCAGGCCAAGCACCCAAGGTTGTGATAAGATATTAGTGTTGACACCATCTTGGATCTCTCTTCTGAAACCATTCTTATGCTGATTCAGCACTGTCACCCATGAATTCCACAGCCAAGAGGTTGTGCTACTTTTCTTGGCTTCTAGAACACTACCAGAAGAGAAGTATCTTTCATTCAATACTCTAGTCATCAAAGAATTGGGCTTTGTCAATATTCTCCACCATTGTTTAAGGATAAGGGAATCATTGAAGACCTTAATATCTTTAAAGCCCAGCCCCCCAGCACTTTGAGGGACAGTAACTTTGTTCCACGCAACCCAGTGAATACCTTTCTTCTGTTCAGTGCTCCCAGCCCACCAAAATGCTGCACTCAGCTGGGCTATCTCCTTGCAGACACTTATAGGTAAGCAGAAACAAGAGCAGACAAAGATTGGTAGAGCATTAATAATAGCCTTCAACAAAACCTCTTTACCAGCTGTAGACAAGAACTTATTACTCCAGCCCCTCACTCTATGCTTTACTGCATCCACCACAAACTGGAACACTTCCTTCTTTGATCTTCCCAGGCCCATGGGCAAGCCCAAATATCTGGTAGAATAGCAGACCTCAATTCCATTCAACACTTGACACACTGCAGCTTTCACCTTTTCAGAAGCATTTCTGCTGAAAAATACAGATGACTTCAAGAGGTTAACTTTCTGCCCTGTAAAATTCTGATAAGCTGCAAGTATTCTCAATAGCATATTAGCATTCTGACAGTCCGCACCACAGGAAAGGAGAGCATCATCTGAAAAGAGTAAATGAGACAATGTGGTTCCACCTCTAGTAATTTTCAACCCTTGCATCTCACCCAAATCCACTGCATTTCTGATTAATCTTGAGAAAACTTCAGATATAAGGATAAAAAGATACGGGGATATAGGATCCCCTTGTCTTATACCCTTAGATGGAGTCACAAAACCAGAGACTTTGCCATTAACATTAAAAAAGAACACTGTAGATGAAATACAAGCAAAGATCCACTGTACAAAAGAACTATGGAAACCCATTTGTAACATGGTCTTAACCACACAGTTCCACTCCAATCTATCATAAGCCTTCATCATATCTAACTTAACTGCCATATAGCTCTGAGACCCAGTTATGTGTCTATTTAAAAAATGAATCACCTCATGAGCCACTACTACATTATCAAGAAGTTGCCTGTCTGGAATGAAAGCAGCTTGAGTCTCATGAATACAGAATTTAAGACACTCTTTCAATCTGGCAGTTATGATTTTAGCCACAATTTTATAGAGACACAACAAAGGCTGATAGGCCTGAAATGGTTTAGAGACACAGGATTATCACACTTTGGGATGAGAGTAATAACAGTATGATTCTAGCTAGTCAGCATTCTCCCAGATTCAAAAAATTTAATCATAGCAGCACAAAGATCTTCTTTCAAAATAGGCCAAAAATGTTGGTAAAAAATGGGAGTCATGCCATCATTATCTGGAGCCTTGTTTGGATTCATAGAGAATAAAGCTGCTTTGATCTCCTCTTCCTCAATAGGGGCAATAAGATTAGAGTTCATTTCTGTTGTGATAGAATGAGGGATTAATGGTAACACTTCAGCTTCACCCCAAGATCCTTCAATTTCAAACAGGCTTTTATAAAAGTCAATAATGGCCATTTCGATTTCCTCAGGAGACTCAGCCACCACATCATATTTATCCACAAGCCTGGTTATGGCATTCCTCTTCCTTCTGTATAGAGTCATAGCATAAAAGAACTTAGTGTTCCTGTCACCCTCTTTGAGCCACTGTAGCCGAGCCTTCTGGCTCTAAAACTCCTCTTCCTTCAATTGAGATTACTCTAACTCCCTTTTAACAGCCTCCCATTCATCCCAATTCACTTGGCCTCCCATAGCTCTCATCTGTTCTTATTTGAGGGTGAGATCCTCAATTCTTTGAGTATTCCCCGATTTTGCCAGCTTATTCCACTTCATGATAGCCATCCTAGTTTTTTTAATTTTCTCTTTCACTCTAGTCATAGGGCAGCCCCTCACATCCTCATTCCATGCCTTTCCCACTTCATCATAGCATCCCTCCATCTTAATCCAGTGCTTATCAAAGACAAATCTCTTAAAAAACTTCCTCTGTTGGTTACCAGAATCAAGCAACAGCATAATATGGTCAGATGAACTTCTATAAATAGTAGACACTCGAGCCCCCGAGTTAGCTGCAATCCAAGGAAAAGATCCAAAGATCCTATCCAATTTTTCCTCCACATAACCCTCCCCCTGCCTGTTATTACCCCAGGTAAAGGAATACCCCTCCATACTGATCTCCATCATCCCCATATCATCAACAAAACTATTAAAACCTTCACAGCTACCAGCTGTTCTCAGTATACCCCCTCTTTTATCACTTGGGCTACACAGATCATTCCAATCACCCCCAATACACCACTTCTTTCCCCAGTTATCTTTACAATCCTCCAACTCCCTCCATTGCTCCTCCCTGACATTCCTATCAGTACTACCATACACAAAAATCATCCATTCTGAAGCCTGAGCTGACCCCAATCTAAAATTGACTTGGATGCAGAAGGACTTCACAATAACCTGAATGACTTCAATGTCCCTACTCCAACCCAACATAAGCCCCCCACTCAAACCCACTGGATCAACAATAACTCTTCCCTCAGCAAACCCCAACTTTTTGCAGACAGTATCAACAAAAAACTTGGACTTCTTGGTTTCAGACAGAAAAACAAAACTAGAAAGGTGGGCCTTCATGGCATCCTTCAACTGGGAAACTGTACAGGGCCCTCCCAGACCTCTACAGTTCTACAAGATTGTCTTTACTTATTCATTTGGGCCATTCAAGGCTGGCTACCCCCACCTGTTCAGTATCATCAGATATCTTGAGACTATATTGTTTTTTTGTTGCTGGTGACAAAGATAACTCCTCCTCAGATTCCTCTGCTTGTCTCTGTCTTTTGCTGCTATCAGAGACAATAGAGATATCCATAGCATGATCAGTTCTTTTCAACCTGCCCTCACTCTGACTCCTCCTCTTCCACATTGCAGTTTGTTGTTTGCCTTTAAGACTTCTCTGGCCCTTATTACGTTTTAATTCAGTAGACACCCTGGGCCTCACAATAATTGCAGCCATCACATCCTCACCTTGCTCATCAGCATGCCCTCTATCCTCCTCCTCATTGGTGGCATTCATTAACCTATCTGGCACACAAATGCTTCGATTATCCCCATCTTGTTCTCCTGCGACTGAGCTAAAGACTAGAATTAAAGCCCTTCTAGGATTGAGAGAATCCAGTTGAACCTCCTGCCCATGAGATAACTCTGAGGTTGAAGGCTCCCCCTGATTTGAGAAATTGCTCTGGCTGTTAGACTTAGGAGAAGGATTGGAATTTGACGGTGATCCAAAGCCCCTTCCCAAGTTAGAAGCTTTCATCCAATCTACAAACTACCCTTCTTTCACCTTACCTTGCTCAATATGGGTCAGTCTAACCTTACAATCCCTCTCCAGATGCCCTACCAAACCACAGTAATAGCATAAACTGACAAGTTTCTCATACTGGAATATCACACTATATTGTTGAGCTCCCAGCTTAATAACAGTACATCTCAGCAAAGGTTCATTCACATCCAGAGACACCAATAACCGGAGAAAACTGCCTTTAGTCCCTCCCTCTTTAACCACCACCACATTACGAACCTTTTTGAAAAACCTCCCAATTTTCAAGCCAACATCTGTGCAAAGCCAGTGAAGTGGTAATCTATGTACCTGCACCCAGAGAGAAACCTCCTTGAAACTTGCATCACTTTCTGAGATGTCTTCTCTCCAGTCTTGGAGGACCAAATACTGGTTCTCAAATACCCAATTAACCCCCGCCATAACCTTTTCTTTGTCCTCATTGCAACCGAAAATGAATTGAAAGAAATTTGGGGCCAATTCCTTCACTTCTATCGGTTGCGACGTCTGCCACACAAAGCTCATCGTTCTACGAATTCCGAATTTGCTAGCTTTCCGGTCTCCTATTATTTCCCCTGGCAGGCTGCGACGGCATTCTTCCGCACTAATGCGAACATCCCCATCGTCCAATTCAACTCCTCCAACCTCCTTAGATGATAGATTAAAATTTTGGAACCTATCCCCCAATTCCTCCGCCATGAACCCTAATTACTCCCTCCAGCACGAACTCAGCACCAACTCGAACGATACTCGAGAGCAAAAGAGAATCCAGAAAACAAAGCCAAAGAAACTCTTACTTAAGAAACGAAACTCTTCAGCAAGAGAATCAACTCTCCATTGAGAGAATTTCCATCTACTTTTTGATATAACTAATGTTATTTATATTGAATTAGTAAAATATAAATGTAGTTGGTATGTAAATAATTAATACATCCCCCTATATATTAATACAAAACGCGCTGAGCCTACGTGGCTGTTTCTGGTGCTTCGGAATCCTATGTGGCAAAATTACATGCTTTGTTATTAGGCTTGGGTAAATTTTAATTTAATTCCAAACCAAATATAATTAGGTTCGGATTACCATAAATATGTTGATTATTTATGGTCATGTTACATGTATTAATTTTATTTTAATATCATTCCTTATTATAACTATTGAATTGTATATATTTTTTTTAAAAGTTAATAACTTTTGTATTTTTTATCAGTTTTACATATGTAATATATCAAATTAATCTTCTTTTGATGAGTTTCGATTTAACATCCATATTGTATGTATACAAAAAATTTATATTTATCTTTATAACAATAATAAAATCATTTTTAATATTAATTAAAAAAATAAAATTATTTATCAACTAATAAATTTATATTTCAAGTAGTTATATGATATAAATTATAAAAACTAATACATGTGTTTGAACTGTATATATATTTTAAAAGTTAATAACTTTTGTATTTTTTATCAATTTTACATATGTAATATATCAAATTAATCTTCTTTTGATGAGCTTCGTTTTAACATCCATATTGTATGTATAAAAAAAATTTATATTTATCTTTGTAACAATAATAAAATTATTTTTAATATTAATTAGAAAAATAAAATTATTCATCAACTAATAAATTTATATTTCAAGTAGTTATATGATATAAATTATAAAAACTAATACAATATAACACATGTAAGTCATAAGTAACACATCATTCTAAAATATATAGTAATATATTTTTTTTGTAAAAAAGTAAACTAAATTTATAGTTTTCTCATTAATTTTAAAATTTAAGAATAATTTTTCAACAAGCACCCGTGTATTACACGGGTGTTGTACTAGTATATCCATGAAAATATAAACTTTGACTCTAGGATAAAATATTATTTTAATTTAAATATACTAAATACCAAAGACCATCTTAAGGGCTTGATTGTTTACAAATTAATTTAATCCATTTATTTCATACTCAAAATTTAACTCAATCTCACTATCTTTAATACTATCCATATAATTAAATAATACTCCTATCTTTAAAAATAGGAATTACTTAATAATAGGAGTAATATTTTTCCTTATTCAATTAAAAATAAAATTTATGTCGAACATTTATACTCCTATTATTAAGTAATTCCAATATTTGATTAGTAATGTTAAAAGTAGTATCCACACTGAGTTTAATTTGTAATGACAAAAGTAATAATTTTTGTTCAAGCCACAAAAAATATTATGAGGCAATATTCAAATTAAAAGTAAGAAATGCTAAAAATTTTGTGTTGCAAGACGAATAAAATTAAAAAAAATATAAAGTAAATATATTAATATATGGAGACTTTTTTTTTTTTTTTCAAATTTGAATTAAAAATATGAACTCTTGTACTTCCTTTTATTTACTGTTTGGTGAGCTAAGAATTTCGTTTGCGTCATTGTTAATTTTCTAGCGAACTTGATGAATTTGACGGTAGGCCCGTGGCCTCACCCGTGAACCAGTACCGGTTCGAACCGAACCGGCACCGGTATCGGCATGAACAGTGGCGGGCTTTTGAACCGGACCGCGGCCAATGCGGTCCGGTTAAGGTTCTCCTATTTTTTTTTTACCTGCCGGGCCGAGACGGTTCCGGGCCGGTTCTGGTTTTTCTGACGGGTCATAGTTGTTTTTTATTTTTTATTTATTTTTTATTTTTTTTGGGTCGGGCCGGTTCGACGAACCGCCGGGTCGGGCCGGTTCAAATGAACCGGCCCATAGGAATTGACGGGCCGGTTACGGGCCCAACAATTGAGGCCCGTCGACCCGCCGGGCCGGGCCGGGCCGGGCCCAGACCCGGTACCTGACCATGTCTAACGGTACCCTAAGATTGAATGATAATTTGTTAATGTGGGACTCCCATTTGAATTCACGGAATTATTTGTTTGTAAATTTTTGGTGGGCAAGGGATAACCGAGCTACCCGACTCGGGTCGATCTCGAAAAAAGGCTATTCGGAGCTTCACTTACTAGTTGATCGGAGATGCTAATCGTTACGGAATCATTCCGTTCGAATTTGTATATGTTGGATCATCTATCACTGACGGTTACATGATGGTCTGACGGTTACAAATTACGACGAAATGAATACGTAACGGGACAATAGTTTTTCTAATATTTATTACTAACTGTGACACATTTTATCAAATATCACCAAAAAAACATCCAATTGGAAATATAATAAAATTTACAACAATCGGATAGATAAAATGATAGATAATTCAGGTCACAAGTGATGAAGTGAAAACCCCAGGCTCTTTTTCTCCCAATCTACCCGTCAACAAACAACGCTTTTTTCTCAGTCCTAATTTTTCTCCTCAGATTCTTGTCAATATCCCCTCGATCTTCTCCGATCGACCATGGTAATGCCTTTCCTTTCTGCCCTTTTTAGCATATCCTTTTCCCTGTTAATTCGTTCGATTTGTTCTATGTTCTGATGAGTCGTCAGATTCGCCATTTTTGGTGGTCTGAGCGATTGAAGTCAAAGATTGAAGCTTTTTCTGAGATGGGTTTTGATTTGGCTTTCGTTTAGTTCGGTTTTATATATATATATATATATATATATATATATATATATATATATATATATATATATATTACTGTCCTTTTCTTAAAATTTGAGATCGGATGTAGCGTTGATTGATTAACTTGATAAATTCTGCTTTTCTGAATGTTTTTGTTCACCGATCTTTGATTTGCCATGAGTACTGCTCTTTCTAGTGTGTTCTCTGTAAAATTTAGGTCATGTTTTGGGGAAGAACAGGTTTGTTTACTTTAGCTGACTAAGTTCCAATATGATTGTGTTATTCAATAATCAGACATGACTCCGGTGTAGCCGGTTCATTGATGAGGACCGATTTAGGTTTTTGCTAAATTTGAGGGTTATTTGTCTTAACTGTTTTGATGAAATTAGTTTTTCTTGCCCAAAAAAATATGATATGGTTGTGATTGACCTACAATCATTGGTGACCAAAGCTTGAATTCTTTAAGTTTCTTCAATTATCAATGTTTTGGGTTTCGGCTAAATTTGATGGTGATTTGTTGTTATGATGAAGATAGTTGTTATTCTTTGTCCATATTTGGTCTACAATAATCGATGACTTGGGGTTGAATCCATTGAGAAATTACAACAATTTTAATTTTGTTGTATTTCTTTTGATTTCTAATAAAACTAGCTTAGACTATTTCCTACATTTGTGCAACCTTATCCTTGTGTCTATATCCCTTACAAGAGCCTTTCATTGCTAAATTAAGATTTTTCTATTCCATTTTATTCTCTTCTATTCTCTTTTATTTTTCAATGCAACCATCTTAGACTTTTATCCGAAAGTTGTGCAACCTTATCGTAGAATCCTTGTATGTTAACACTAAGTAGATAATATATTCATCCTAATACCACCTACAATCTTAGTACCATTTGCATTGTAGTGTTTAAGATCATAGTCATTAAAATAAAGAATCACAGGTGCCTTACAAAGCTACCCTCATAAGAAAATTGGAAAAAAACCGATTTTAATGATTTCATTTACGTGTAGTTGTGATAGTTATATTGTGTTAGGGGCGTGTCGATTGAACCAGCTTTCACTACTGTGTAAAGAATATCCAATTTTTGTGTTTGGCCCGTTGTACAAAGCATTGCATCAACATTTCGATTGGATGAGATAAAATCCTTACACTGGTTCGTATCCTTTTTTTTCTCCGAAATTTTAAAGACCATCTTTCAGAATTGCATCTTGGGTTTAACTTTTGTAATTACCTGGTGCCATTTAGAAGAGATTGTTTTAGTCTAGCTCGTTTTATCAACTTTACCTAGAATTATATAACATTCTTGCAGTTCACACAAAATGTGGTAGCAAGAATTTGACTATATACATATATATATTAGAATTCTACTTTTTTTTTT
>CACSLK010024540.1:683537-695744 GCA_902706635.1 Striga hermonthica
TACTTTCATATTTAGAAGGAATCCTATGAAATCTTAAGTATAGATGTCGGATTTAGAGTGCATTTCATATATGCCGTTTTCTTTTGAAACTCGGGTAAATCTTAAAAAATATTAACAAATCTCATTGAAAAAAAAAAATACCTCAAAATTTTGTAAGGCTTTACATCTTAATAAATAAATAACTCACGATTTTTAAAAGTCTTAATTAAATATACAAAATTTTTTAAAATCTTGTGAAAACTATGCATTTACGTATATACGTGGAGATATCACGTATTGCTACCTTGTAAATTTAGTTATTAAAAAAAAAAAACACTTAAAATCACACCCTTAAAAACACGAGACCAGAGATCATGGAGTTGACATTTTATACACATTTTTTGGGGCAAGTCTATAAAAATCATAATATATAACTGTAGATCAATATTTTGGGATCGCATAGGCCACAATTAATGGACTTAACCGCAGCTATAGATTTTGGGATCCCATAGGCAGCCCGCAGCCACAATTAATGGACTAAACCGCAGCTATAGATTTCATGACTCAGTTTTAGCTTTAAATGTTGCTCGTGCAATACACGTTACAAAGATGTTAAACGAATCATTCTCGTAGAGCTTGTCCGTTGCTTTTTTTTTTAGGGCGTGTCGGTTTAAACCCAAACACAGTAGGGTTGCATCATCTATTTTACACATCCTTTAATCAATGTAATTTTTTATACGTGAATTTACACATATCCTACAAGATTTATTAAAAAATGCAGTCAATTTTAACTGCATCCATATCAATTTTGTGTCATTTAGTCATATAGTGTTGTAACTGTTTGTAGTATTTTTGGGCATGTGGTAACCGAGTTATCCGACTCGGGTCGTTCTCAAAGGAAAGCTCTTCGGAGCTTCGTTCACTATCTAGTCGTCAAAATCACACAACCGAAAAGGTCCTAAACATTCTACTCGCAATTTGAGGTTTGAATTTAAACTAGATTAATCTACGAAATGAGAGCAATTGAAAGCAATTAACTAAGCACGCAAGAAGATGAGAGAAATCAAGGGGGAAAGAGAGATTTTGGTTTGCCGGAGTCTCCATGATCAATCACACGCAAATAACCGAACATTGTCATGCTAGCTAAAACCAAAACAAGCAAGCATTCAACTCCTAATCACACTTAGTCAAGCATTCACGATCTAAAGATTCAATCTTTTCCTCCAAGCAACACAAGCACAATATCAATTTTCACAAAAAGCAAATAACGATATACGAAGTAATGGGGCTTAAGACGAAGTACCCACTCTCACACGCACTTGGGAAGAAAACCAGAGTCAAAAGCTCAAAACTTTACTCAAAACAATGTCGCCGGAAATTTGCCGGAAAACTTGATTCATAAGCTCCAAACCAAAGCATAAAAAAAGAAAAAAAGAAAAAAGAGAGGAATTCCCAACTTAAAAGTTGGGAAATGAGGGTTGTCTCCAAAATTACAAGGTACAATGTCTATTTATAGCTACACCACAAACACACACTAGAAACACACACATTTAATGAAATTCTGCAGTTCGCAGGTCTCGAAACAGAGTTCGCAGCGAGTTTGGGCATGGAATAGTGCTGGAATGGGTGTTTCGCGGGTCGCAAAAGTAGTTTCGCAGCGAGTGTGGGCTTTGGGTGCCTTGTAAAAGGAAATGTTAATTTCCATGATAAAAGAGAAAGATGAAAGCTGCACAATAAATTATGTTCTCATTCAATGCTCAACATTTTTAGGGTTACAGAAAAATCTGCTTTTGTTGTTACAAGGATATAGGCTATAAATAGACTCTACATGAAAGATCTCAGCCCTACATTTGAAATACACTTCACAGATGGATGACACATAGCTAAGAGGATAGGAATCCACAACAACCTTGTACTATCTCATAGCTGTGACATTTTGTCTCTGCATGGAAGGAGCATGAGCCCGTTTCTTGTGCATGTCAGCACCATTCTCATCTACACTCAGATAGGGACTTTTTTGACGTGGCAAGGGTGAAGATAATATATTGACTGCTTTGACTGAACCTCTTTTAATACCCCCTCTCAGCTCAAGCAAGGATCTAGGCAAAACAAAAATTTTATTTCTAAACCTTGTAAAGAGTTGTCCTGTAATTGGTTTAGTGAGAAAATCTGCAACTTGATCTAATGTTGGAACATGTCTTACTGAGATTTGCTTGGATGCCACTTTCTCTCTAATAAAATGCAAGTCGATCTCAAAATGCTTGGTTCTTGAATGAAAAACCGGGTTCTCAGCTAAGCTAACTGCTCCTTGGTTGTCTACCCATATAGTAGCAGGTTGAGGTGTCTTAATGTTGAGCTCAGACAACAAGGACTGCAGCCAAACAACATCACAGGTAGCATGAGCCAAAGACCTATACTCAGCCTCTGTACTTGACCTGGAAACAATATGTTGTTTCTTAGAGCTCCATGATATCAAGTTTGGGCCTAAGAATATGCAAAATCCACTTGTTGATCTCCTATCATCTAGATCAGATCCCCAGTCAGCATCTGTAAAAGAAGAGGTTTGAAGACTCTTAGGAGTGTAGAAATGCATCCCATAATCAATAGTACCTGCCAAGTATCTCAGAATTCTCTTTACAGCCTTCCAATGATTGTCCTTTACAGCCTTCCAATGATTGTCCAAAGGTGTTTGCATAAATTGAGACACCTTGTTGACACTATATGATAATTCTGGCCTTGTGATGGTTGCATACTGTAATGCACCTACTACTGATCTGTACAGCTTAGGATCTTCCATAGGCTATCCATTGTACTTAGAAAGAAAAGGTGAGCTGATCATGGGAGAGGACAATCCCTTTGAATTCTGCATACCAACTCTGGTGAGAAGATCAATGATATACTTTTTTTGACTGAGGAAAAGTCCTATATTGGATTCAATAAACTCTATTTCCAGAAAATAATGTAGGCCACCCAAATCCTTTAAGGAGAATTCCTTTCCAAGCTGCTTGATCAAATTGTCAATCTCACCAGAACTACTCCCAGTTATCACCATGTCATCAACATAGACAAGAATAAGAATTGTGTGGCCATTAAAGTGTCTGTAGTACAAGGAGTTATCAGCATGGCAATTCTTGAAGTTTAAGGAATGAAGACAGGAGCCTAGCTTATTAAACCAGGCCCTTGAGGCTTGCTTAAGCCCATAGATAGATTTATTTAGCTTGCATACAAGATGTTCCTTTCCTGGTTCAACAAAGCCAAAAGGTTGTTCCATGTAAAGATCTATATCAAGATTTTCATAGAGGAAAGCATTATCAACATCAATCTGCTTTAAACACCAGTTTGAGGCTAAAGCAATGGATAAAACAGTTCTAATAGTTGCCAACTTTGCCACAGGACTGAAAGTCTCACCATAATCAAAACCTGGATACTGACTGTATCTTTTAGCAACCATTCTAGCCTTGTATTTTGCAATAGAGCCATAGGCATTGTGCTTGATCTTGTAAACCCACTTGCTTCCTATGAGAGATTTGTCTGAGGGCAATGTGGTAAGATGCCAAGTCTGATTTTTTTGAAGAGCCTCAAACTCCCTTTCCATAGCCTTTTTCCAGTTAGGATTTGACAAGGCTTCATGATCATTCTTGGGTTCTCTCTCATTTGAACTTTCTGTCAAGTACACCTTAGGCTTGTGAATGCCTGCTTTGGCTCTTGTAATCATGGAATGTCCACCTGCAGCACTAGATGTAGTCTCAAGAGGTACATTAGCAGTAGTATCAGGTAAATGAACACTCTCTATTGGTAAATCAATGTAGATGTGTCCACTTAGGTCTGGTGAGGTTGGTGAAGGACTGTGAGAGCTGCTGGAAAATTGGGAAGTTGAGTGAGATGGGGTGATATTCTGAGTAGGTGTGTTTGATGTGTGAGGAGGATCATTGTTATGAGGATCAATAACATGCAAGGGTAAAGGTTCAAGGAAGTCTTCTTTTGTGTTAACAGTTTCCTTTCTGTCTTTGTAAGGAAATTGAGTTTCATCAAACATCACATGTCTAGTTAGGATCACCTTTTTGTTTTGCAATAACACTCTATAGCCTTTGTGCTTACTACTATACCCAAGAAACACAACAGGTTGGCTTTTGTACTCAAGTTTATGCTTGTTATAAGGCTTCATTAATGGATAGCAAAGGCGTCCAAAAGACTTAAGAAAGGAAAGATTTGGTTTCTTGTTGTTTAAGATTTCATAAAGGGTTTTGAAGTCCAAAACTTTGCTGGGAGTTCTGTTTATTATGAAGGCTGCACTGCACACAACATCCAATGATATGAGGGTAAATTTGACTGAGCCAAGAGAGAAAGAGCAACTTGTATCAAGTGCCTATGCTTTCTTTCTGCTAGGCCATTCTGCTCAGGGGTATAGGGACATGATATTTGGTGTTTAATGCCATTTTCAGAGAGATATTTGGTAAGCTTCATGAACTCCCCTCCCCCATCACGAAAAACCTTAATCTTTTTGGAATATTGGTTTTCAATAAACTGTTTGAAGTGAACAAAGGCATCAAAGGTTTCTGATTTTTGCTTAAGGAGGTATACCCAAGTATTTC
Organism: Striga hermonthica; assembly: GCA_902706635.1. Taxonomy (NCBI): domain Eukaryota; kingdom Viridiplantae; phylum Streptophyta; class Magnoliopsida; order Lamiales; family Orobanchaceae; genus Striga; species Striga hermonthica. The sequence goes on from CACSLK010024540.1 coordinate 688,109, forward strand.
TGCTAGCATAGTCTATGAATGACACATAATAAGTGAAGCCTTGGAATGATCTTATAGGGGCAGGCCCCCAAAGATCAGAATGTATAAACTCAATAGGCTCATAGTCTTTAAAATCAGAAGCATGAAATGGTAACTTATGCATTTTTGATTTCATGCAGGCAGAACAAAGGCTATCATTCTCATTATCCTGAAAGGAAACATTACAGTCTTTCAAAGCTTTCCTAACAACATCAAGGCTAGCATGGCCAAATCTTGTGTGCCAAATATCTAAGCTACACTTATTTTTCAATTCTGCAGAAAGTAAACTAGGATTCTTGTTGAGGGATTGATTGTCTTGGTTCTTGGGCTCAGTGGTGTTGGTGTGAAGATAAAAGCTGTAAAGGCCATCTCTAGCTGCTCCCTTGAGCAGCACTTCCTTTATAACCTGATCCTTAACAAGACAGAATGTGGGATGAAACTCAAAGAAGACATTATTGTCTTTAGCAAATTGTGAAACACTGATTAAGTTTTTGCTGATATTAGGCACATGTAAAAGGCTCTTGAGAAGGAACTTTTGGTTTTTGTTAGACACAACTACTGATTCACCAAAATAGGATATGTTCATACCTGTACCATTGCCAAGCATAACTCTCTCTTCACCATTATATTCAGATGCAAGGTTGAGGTTGGACAGGTCATGTGTCACATGGTTTGTTGCACCAGAATCAGAAAACCACATTTCAGATGGTGCTCCAACTGTGGAGTTCATATCAGTTAAGTTCACAGAGGCTCCTCCTGAGTACTGGCTTCCACTGGACTGATTTTGATAGCTTGAGTTCTGGTTTTGCTTTGGGATGAAGCTGAGATCACACCTATAGTAGCATTTGTCTGCGGTGTGATTATTGTAATGGCAAATTTGGCACCTCGGCCTCCCATTGTTTCTGCCCCCTCTTCCTCTAAAAGGGCCTCCTCTACCAGTTCTGCCACCTTGGTTGTTGTTTTCTCCCTTTGTAAACTGTGGTGGACCACCTCCTCTCTTGAAACCACCTCTTCTGTTCTGAGTGGTATAGTTGACAGAAAATTGACCATTGTCCTCCATATAGTTTGGCTCTGTGATCTCAAGTCGATTTTCAAAACTCAGTAAGAGTGAATGGACCTCTCTCAGCTTGCTTGGCTCAGATCTGGATAAAATAGAGACAATGGCTGGGTTGTACTCATTTTATAAACCAGCTAGAACATGTGAGATTTGGTCTTGTTCACTTACTACCTGGTCTGCAGCTGAGATGAGGTAACAACAAGATTTGATGTTGTTGAGGTATTCCTTCATAGAGCTTGTTCCTTTCTTAGTGGTCTGAAGTTTCAGCTTATACTGCATTACCTTAGCTGCATTTTGGCTTGAAAAAGCTGTTTCAAGTGACTCCCAGATCTCTTTGGAGGTTGTCAAACCAACTGTTGATATCAATAAAGATTCTGTAAGAGAAGAGAGCAGCCATTTTTGTAAGATAAAAGGAAAGAACATGAAAAAGGAATGCAATCAGAGGCTGGCTTGGCTATCCAACTCTGATACCATAAAAGGAAATGTTAATTTCCATGATAAAAGAGAAAGATGAAAGCTGCATAATAAACTATGTTCCCATTCAATGCTCAACGTTTTTAGGGTTACAGAAAAATCTGCTTTTGCTGTTACAAGGATATAGGCTATAAATAGACTCTACATGAAAGATCTCAGCCCTACATTTGAAATACACTTCACAGATGGATGACACATAGCTAAGAGGATAGGAATCCACAACAACCTTGTACTATCTCATAGCTGTGACATTTTGTCTCTGCATGGAAGCAGCATGAGCCCGTTTCTTGTGCATGTCAGCACCATTCTCATCTACACTCAGATAGGGACTTTTCTGACGTGGCAAGGGTGAAGATAATATATTGACCGCTTTGACTGAACCTCTTCTAATACCTTGGGTGCGCGTTTCGCAGCTCGCGAATCCCAGTTCGCTGGCGAGTGTAAGCATAGTGTGCTAGGGAGCGGTGTTTGGCAGCTTGCAAAAAGAAATTCGCAGCGAGTGCGAGGGCTAGCTGGGCGCCTCATGGCCAAGTCGCACGTCGCGAATTCGGATTGGCTGCAGTGTGGCTATGCTACTTTTGACTCGAATATTCGATCAAATGGTTCGGATTGCTCGAATATGTTTCGGAAAATACTTGTCTTCCCGATCGTGCAAAATGGACCTACATAATACACCAAAAGATACGCGAAAATACGACAAAATACAAGAACACATAACGAAAACAAAAACACATAAAACACGACAAAATGGATCGATTGACTCAAAATCGAACCTAAAAATGACTCGACTAACCACATAAAACAAAAGCAAATAAACACAAAAACATAACAAACAGTAACCAAATCGAACGACTCGAGCTTGGGTTGCTCGAGCTCGTGTACGTTTACGTTCGAACAGTGTTCGTGTTCGCTCGTTTATTTTTTAGCAAAAAATCGTGTTCGAACTCGTTCGTTAGTTTGTTCGTCAAAGTTGAGTTCGTTCGTGTTTCAATAATTTAGGACATAAGCTTTTTAAATATGTTTTCATTCGAGCTCGAATAAAAAATTAAAATGAAAATATATTTATATTTTATATTTTTTATTAAAGATATATTATAAATATATAAAAAATAAAATAGTATTATATTGAATTAATGTTAGCGAACATACCGAACATTGCGAACGAGCTGTGTTGGTTTGATAACTAAATGAGCCAAATTTTTTGGAACTAACGAGTTTTTGTAGAACATGAAAGAGCTCGAACGAGCTTTTGTTCACGAACGGTCGATTCATTAACTACCATAGTTATATGTCTACCTGTACCCAGTCTCTAAGAAATAAAATAAAAAAAAAATGTTAAATTCCACCCCATAATTGTATTTATATGTAATGTTAGTTTCCAAAATAATAATAATAATTAAAAAAAAAAAGCTCTCCTTAGAACCGCCGCATAATCATTTCGGATAATGGTAAAAAAAATGCTTGTTGTATATATATGGTAATTACTTGACTGAAATATTTAGTTTTTCATATTTTTTTCTATTGGTCGTTTCTTTACCTGTATTTTATTGACTAGTATATGTATCATTTTTTTTTCCATGAAAATTGCGCTACAACGAACTATATGTTGCGTTTGTAGTTAGTAAAGTTTTTCAGCTCTTATGTGTTTTGAATGGGTAGTATATAATGCATGTTATAGTCAGTACATATTCAATATATATATGCTGCATTTTTATTACATAACAGTTTTATCTAACAAAAATTGTGATGTTTGAATTTTGGTTCAGTATACAATTTGTTGTTTTATTTTGTTATTATTATTTACATAATATTTTTATCTAATCACAATTGTAATGTTTGAATTTTCGTTCAATATGTAACATATCATATACATATCAAAAATCACTAGAAATAAACTACATTCAAGTCGGGCAAGCCGTGAATTTCAAACGAATGCAACCCACCATACGGCAATATCATATAGTTGGAATTTAGAAATGAAGTCAATGATGGTGGCAGCTTGACCAAGAATATTAAAAGGCCATTTTGTATTTGGCGGGAACCCCATTTCACATGGCCCTATCTCATTTTATTATTACTAGTAAAGTGCACGTGCGATGCACGTGATGTCGAATGATTTTCGCGGAGTGAGTTTGTAAATAAATTAATATATTTACTAAACATATCATTGCATAAATGAAGTAAAATATAGAAAAAATGAACTCATATGTAATTTTTTTTTATTTAGGATTAACATAATGATGTCCTCATACAAAAATAGTGAAATAACGTTTTACAAACCCCAACAAAAATATATATAAAAAATAAATTCCTAATAAAAAAACACAAAGATTTTCTTTCATTTTAGTTTTAACGTTCGCATAAGAACATTCATAGTCGTTGGAGTCCAATATATCAGTACTATTGCAAAATTTCTCTTAATTAATTTGGCAAAAGTCCAATTTTATTTAAATACTTAAGAAACATTCTGACCCAACATAGTCAAACTTCATGATCGTATGATCTTTATAACAAGGTACTTCTACTAACAAAAGATAAATATCTCTATGAAATAACTAACAGTGTCACTAAAGTTGCTGATATTTTTTATCACTGTATAAACTACTACATTCATCTATCTCTAGATATATTGGTATCTACCCTATTGATGCATCGCCTCACGAAGTGGGAATGAATTTTATCTCCAAATAAAAGTTGACTTTCCAAAATCTTGGTTACATGTACTTCTCCCGAGGTGCTAAATTATTTTTTGAAATCATCATACATTACCTGAAAGTACCTCTAAAGTAGTTGCACATACGTTCAAACACAATACACCAATGAGATTATAAATATTTCTATAAAAACTGACAACTTGATTCTAACATTCAAAACTGTTTTGATACTCCTACATTTCATTTTCATTGTTATTTATCTAGAATATAGATGAACAATATAATTTATTTTTTGCAATGATAAAACAAAACAATGAGAAAATATTGAGAAGCATATCATTTGTTAAAATATTTGACAACAAAAGAATTAGAATTCCATTATATGACGATACTTTTAATCATTTGTAAAGTTTATTATTATGGAGTCATGATTAAAATATTCATCATGTATACAAATTTTTAGATTTTTTAATTATTTAAAATTGAAAATAAATAATATATGATCATTATTTATGAGAACCAATTTCTTACATAGTTCATATATTTAAACGCTAGCAACAAAAAAGTAGTAATTTTAAAAGACTTTTCGTTTGTAAATATTGGTATTCATATTTTTCTAAGAAATTAGCATGTTTTCTTTTTCTCATTGCATTATTATTATCTTATTTGTTTCTTATTCTATAGACAAATAATATTTTATTTACTTAGTAACTAAAGCACATTTATGCGTATTATGTTATTTTTTTATGTGTTTTATATAATTATGGTATCAAATTATTTTATTTATTAGGCTACAATTAATATAATCACATAAGATTAAATGTGATTTAATATATTTGATAAAATTGTACTTTTTATACGAATTATTAGATTAAAAAGTTTTAGAATTTTTTTCAATAAAATATTAATTAACTAAGTCATTTTCATAATCACTGAATACATATATGGTACCACCATTATAGGGTTTATTTTACAGCAGTAATTGACTTAACATAGCTAATGTTATTTCATTTCCTTTCTCTGGCCTAGCTTTTCCTTTTATCTATGATTTCACATTGCTTCGCTTCGTTTGTACCCTAAGGTGAATTTGTCATAATATCAGCATTACGACAAACTCGTGTAAAACATATATCGGATTTGGGCGTTCTAGCCAAAACGTGGGAACAGTTAGAAGTTTACACCCATTTTTTTACCTTTTTTTTAATATGAATTGTTTCAAATTTATGTATGGAAAACATACCACAAGTTTATCTTATGTTATTTTATAATTAATAAAATTTATTTAACTATATTTGTATATCCTATATTATATTATATTTAATTACAATTTTTTTAATAAATATTTACAATTCATAAATTCATTAATAATATTGTCGAGTCAACTTTTGTTCATAAAATTAATAAAAATATATTATTTTCATTGATTTGCTTATGTTGAATTGAGAAAAGTTGTGTTTTTTAATTATATATAGGGAGAATATAAGATTTCTTATATTTTTTGTGTAGTATTTATTGAGTAATTGTGTTTACAATTTTTCTATTAAAAATATGTTAAACACGTGAACTTTTTAGTTCCTATTTTTTTTTTTTCAGAAATCACTCATTATTTTATCCTAAGATTACCTATTAATTTACCAATTGAGTTACATTTCTTACATATTAAATATTATATAATTAAAATATTTCTTGTTTTATCTGTTCAATATGATACTTATATATTATATTCAAAAAAACTAATATAGTAAATAAAAAAGTTACTTAAAATTAGAATAATAAAGATTTTTTTCTAATCTACATGTATAAATGTACAAATTACTATTGTCTATCACCTCAAATATACACATAAAATTAATGTGAACAAAAAACTAACAAACGTTTAACAACTCGGTTCGATTACATCGATAAGTATATTTTTAGAAGGTTTATATTTAGTTATATTAATTATATTATTTTTGTTTATTAGTTTGTTTTATATTTATTAGTACGTGTCACAACTTAGTTATTATTCATATTATTTCTTATATTTAATATAATTTTAAACCTTTATCTTGTTCTTAACGGTAGATTTGTCAAAAAAGACATAATATAAAGTATAGAATTTTTTTGAACATCTACCTCATTATATATCAAATATTTGTATATCCTATATTATATTATATTTAATTACAATTTTTTAATTAATATTTTAATTAAATGTTTACAATTCATAAATTCATTAATAATATTGTCGAGTCAACTTTTGTTCATAAAATTTTTAAAGATATGTTATTTTCATTGATTTGCATGAATATCGGTATGCTGAAGAACATGGTCTGGATCGCACACGTACTTGCGTAATATGGATACATGGAAAAAATTATGAACATTGGAGGTAAGGCCAATCGATAAGCCACTTCGCCCACTCGCTCGAGAACTTCGAACGGGCCAATGAATCGAGGGTGTAACTTCCATCTCTTTCCGAATCGAACGATCCCTCGGAATGGACGAACTCTAAGAAAGGCTCGCTCCCCAACCTCAATCTGGATATCTCGTCGATGCTGATCGGCTGACGACTTCTGCCGACTCTGAGCTGTCTTGAGTCTTTGTCGGATCAACTCGACCTGTTCAGCTGTTTCCTCGGTCATCTTTGGACCGAGTACCCGACGTTCACCGACATCGTCCCAATAAAGTGGGGAACGACACTTACGACCGTAAAGTGCCTCGTAAGGAGCCATCTGAATAGAAGCATGATAACTGTTGTTGTAAGCAAACTCGACCAATGGCAATAACGACTCCCACTTAGCACCCCTGTCAACAACCAAAGCTCGTAGCATGTCCTCCAATGTCTGAATGGTCCACTCGATCTGTCCGTCAGTCTCTGGATGGTAGGCTGAACTGAACTCTAGTCTCGTGCCCATCGCCTTGTGCAAACTGTCCCAAAATCTGCTAGTGAATCTGGGATCTCTGTCTGACATGATACTAAAGGGCACTCCATGGAATCGAATGATCCCACGGGTATAAATCTCAGCCAACTTGTCCAAAGACATATTCATCGATACTGGTAAGAAATGAGCAACCTTAGTCAACCTGTCCACCACGACCCAAATAGCATCGTGATGTTCAGACGACTTTGGTAACCCTGTGACAAAATCCATTATAACTTCCTCCTACTTCCACTTCGGAATCGGCAGTGGTCGCAGAAGGCCCAAGGGACTCTTGTGTTCAGTGAAAATCTTGCATCGACCATCATATAAATAATGTCGCCAAATCTTCAAAGCATGAACAACTGCGGCTAGCTCCAAGTCGTGCGTCAGATAATTCTGTTCATGGGGTTTTAGTTGGCATGAAGCGTAAGCAACGACCTGGCCATCCTGCATGAGTACGCATCCCAAACCCTGTCTTGAAGCATCACTGAAAATGGTGAAACTCCGAGAAGGATCGAGAATAGTCAACA
>CACSLK010024540.1:697880-712844 GCA_902706635.1 Striga hermonthica
GTCATTAAAAACATGTGAAAGTAAGGGTTTTTTAGGTAGTTTATTTTTTAATTAAAAATATAAATGAAATATGATGTGTATTAGTGTATTACTAATTTGCCATTAAATTTATGTCAAAGTAAGAGTTTTTTAGGCATTATAAATTTTTACAAAAACACTCCTCCTTTTAAAGTGGTATAGATAGATTATTATAGATTGAATTGAATTTAGGGGAGATTTTACGATCATGTTACGGAACTATTCCGTCGGGATTTGTAATCGTTAGATCAACTATCCACGACGATTAAATGACGATCTAACGCTTACAAATCTCGACGAAATGACTCCATAATGAGACTGTAACATTTCCTTGAATTTAGACCTCTACACTAAAAATAAATAAAAGTCACATTCCTACGTACATATTCCATCTCTCTTGCCTGTTACCATCTATATATAACCTCCATTGCACCCTCAATTGGCAAACATCACAACAAAACATTTTTAATTCTAGCATCTGATCTCCTTCTTTCTACATTCTTTTATTTTTCTTCAATCATTTATTTCTTCATTAATTCATACTATAATAATCTCGAGGTGCCATTTTTTTTCTTGTCTCTCGGCTGTATTTGGTAACTACTTTTTTCTCCTTAATTTTTTGAGTGTTGTTTTAAATTCTAATCGAATACGAATCTCATTTTCGTACAAGTAAAGAGCTCGTCTTCATGGACGCACTCCATTCGCATAATATCATGGATAAATAATTTTTTGTGTATTTATTTATTTATTTATTTTTGTAGTTATAGCTTACTTTGTCATTTTTTTTGTTCCTTGTTTTCATTTTTAATGTTTAGTTTAAAACACGATTAATTTATATTATTTATATTACTTTATATGTAAAATATATCAACAACTTGTTAACTTTTAAATAAATGGTATTTGAATATGTGGAATATATAATTTAATTTTATTATTTGCGTAGCATATTCAATGAAACAACGTTTAGAATTCCATAATTTAAGTAAAATATCATATAACAAGTATGTTAGGTTAACTTGCTTATTCAATAAGATGACATTTGGACTTCCAAAACTTAATTGAAATATAATATAACAAGTATCTTAGATTAACCTGCCTAATAATAAAATGTTAATCTCATAGTGGTATTTGAAATAATTTATTTTGTTTTTACAATTCAAATTTAAGTAGGAAATAAGAAATTACTCGGGATAGTACTATTTTTTGATTTACTAAAACAACATGACGTATTTTTAATAATTTATTTTTCATTCATTTTGTAATTTACATTAAACACTTAAAAAATTTATCATACTTTGAATTGCAAATAACAACAGTGATATTAGTGAAGCCAAATTGAGTCGAATACATCGTATTTGAACTTGTGTTCGTATAATAAATAAGCAAGCTTGGCCCGATATTATTTAATAAATCGAGTGGAACCAATTAAGTTCCACTTGTTTCAATTAATTTGTTATTTTATGTTTTCGTACATGAATGAGGCTAGGTTGACTTTTTACGAGCCGAACTGAATTGTACTGCCTAACAAATCAGTTCTAGCAACCCAGAGTAGAAAATTTTTCTGACTACGCCCTGTATATAGCTGTATGTTTCCATAGTTTATGTGTTGGATATATTATATTTAATAAAAAAAATATGTATGAAATACTCGCACTACAAGAAAAACTGCATTTGACTACGCTTATTTTTATGTTTACTGACGCTTATTTTTTTCTGACATCAAATTTAGCAACACAACTCGCCAATAAGCGTCATTAATAAGCGTCGCCAAATGCAGTTTTTCTTGTAGTGTCGATACATGTTCTTATTGTAATTATAATTAATATATGGTATGTTCTAATGACCTATACTATATAAGGCTATAACTATAAGTTGGAAATTTGATGAGGTAATTAATTATGGATAATATTATTGTGCATGCAGGTTAATTAATCACTTAATTAATTAATTAATTAGTGAATTAGAGGGAAAATGAGGTGTGGGGTGAAGCGTGTGGCGGTTATCGGCGGGGGGATTAGCGGGATGATGTCAGCATACGTAATGGCGAAAGAAGGTGGTATTGAAGTGGTGGTGTACGAGAAAGAGGGTTGCTTGGGCGGCCACGCTAACACCGTTACCGTTAACGGTACCCAACTCGACATAGGCTTCCAGGTGTTTAACAGAGTAAGTCTTTTTCTTTTTCTTTTTTTTTTTTTAAATTAAATTTTTAAAGTAGTTAAAAAAAAAGTAATTTCTGGCACGATTCGATAAAATTTATTCGGCCAACAATTAATAATAATATGAGTTCATTTAATAAAAATATGTTCACCATATATCTAATATAAATTTTTATGAACAGCATTCAAATGAATACACTATATTAAATTATTTTACAGCTGATATTCTTATTTTGTATTATAGTTATACCTAGAGATGTTAAACGGGCTAGCCCTAGCGGGCTTCGGGCTAAACGGTCCGGGCCTAAATAGCCCGGATTTAAACGGGCTACCAATAAAAGGACCTAACCCTAACCCTAGCGGGCTTCGGGCTAAACGGGCTAAGCGGGCTTTAATAATAATATTAATAATAATAATAATAATAATAATAATAATGTATCAAAAAATATCAAAAATAAAATGAAAAAAATTATAAAAAATTACAACGACTAATTAACGATTGTTTTCAACGGTATTTAGTATTTGTCGCTCTATATATACAACTACACATCATATATGAACACATACTACAAACTCTTAAATAACATTTTTTTTTTCAAAAGAAAAAAATATTCGAATTATTACTTACAATTACCATTTCACTACTTATTTTGTACGCTTTGGAAATTTTTACGATATTATATCACTATAAATTCTATTACTATGTTTCATTTGTTAGGTCTTTGTCTCATTTGTTTCCTATTAGTCGTTCTGATTGAGTTAAATATTTTGGTGTGGAGTACAATAAGAATATTGTTAATAATTATCTTTCAAAATCAATATAATCCGTTACAGCTCATACTTATATGTGAAGTGGAATAGCAAAATTGTAATATACAATTAATCTAAGAGTATATTACTTACTTGCTGTAAATATTTACAACGCCCAACTCAAGTTAAACGGGCCAGCCCTAGCGGGTTTCGGGCTAGCCCTAACGGGCTTCGGTTTAAACGGTCCGTGCCTAAAAAGCCCTGATTTAAACGGGCTACCAATAAAAAGCTCTAACCCTGTTTATTTTCGGGCTAAACGGGCCGGCCCATCGGGCCAAGGACCGTTTAACATCTCTAGTTATACCAGTAACAAAAAATAAATAAATAAATAAAAAAGTTAAAGCCCGGTTTATATGGAAATTAAATAATTTGTGTTTATATTATACATTTACATATAGTCAAAATTTTAAAATGTAATGCACACTTTATCTAATTTAAATTTTTAGAAATCATATACGCACATATGATATACTACCTCCTATTTTCAATATATGTCGTTTTGAGAAGTTGAACGTTAATTAAGAATATTTTTTTTGTCAATAATAACCTTATTTAATGAAGATAGAGATGAATGTTTTGAGAAAAAATGAAGAGTGAATATGAAAAGATGTAATGTATTTATTAGCTAAATAAGGGTAATAATAGAAAAATATGTAGAAAAGATCCAAAACGACATTTATTTGACAAATAGTTGATAAAGCTAAAATGACATTTAAAAAAAATAGGAGGGAGTATAATTTTTTTGTTTTCCTATGTGCATGTGCATGTGCATATGATCGAATACGAATTATAATTAATGGCTAGCTTTCTTTCCCTCTTCTTTTTTATGTTTTTGTATCAGGATAATCCTGATTAATTATAACTGTACTAGTCTAATTATAATCTACAAAAGTTTGGAAAAATATTGATTATCTCTCATCTTAATTACAATTAATGGCCAGCCCTTCTTTTCCCCTTCTCGTCTGGTTTAAGTATAATTTATTAAGAACAATTAATTATAACTGTACTTAGTCTAATAATAATTTATCAGATAGAAGTAAATATAAATATATACATATATAAATGCATTGTTACCTAATAGATTGGCTGATCATCATTTGTAAATAATTAAAGCAGCTATATATGTATCCTAATATACATACACTCACACTAGAAAAAAACTCATTTAAACTGAAAAAAAAAACTCAAAATATCTTCCACAATTGCATGAATTTTTTATTCGAAGTTGTTTAGGGAAAAAAAAAAGAAAGCATGGAAAAATCTGATGATGAAGACTTATTAGCTGCTTATATTATATGATTATTTTTCTTGCTGTGTGAATTTAAGTGGTACATAAAATAACGGGAGATTCTACGGTCTCGTTACGGAATCATTCCGTCGGGTTGGTAACCGCTAATCAACTATCCACGACAATTACATGATGATCTAACTATTATAATCTCGACGAAATGGTTCCAGAGACTGTAACGTTCCCTAAAATAACTAGCCCACATGCATTTATTCAAAAGATAAAACGAATCAAATTAAAATAATATAATTTAATTACTTGTTTTGTTTGATGACCACACGGTCTTATTTTAGTACTTAATAGGGAGTCGTCTCCACTTTCACTTAGAAATTAGTCAAGAAAAGATCAATCAACGGAAGAGTAAAACGTATTGAGGCCCACAAGAGCAATATGAATCTTACTTTTGTCATAAAAATTAAATTCCAATGTTGACTTTGTATTATTATAATATTATAAAATAACACATGTATTAGAATATTTAGTTTGTAAGAAACGGGGAATAAAGGGTGGGAGGCGGTCCACGCAGATGACGTGCACCAAGACAATGAAAGTCCAGATGAAGCTCGAGTGGGGTACCATCTCAAATCTAATTGGAAGAAGGAGGAGTAGTCTATTAGACTTATAAATCAGGTCTATTTTCTTTATATAAACGATGTGGGACAACTCACAAGTGAATATTCTAATAACATGGATAAGGATGAGTCTACGAACAATTGTTCTTTTTCCACACTTTCTCATTTGATTGATACATAATCCAATGGCACAACACGTAAAACAAAGTGTAAATGAAGACAACTTATATTTTGGCTTTTGTTAGCTATATATGGTAATTATAAAAAACGGTATGATTGTTCGAATAATTCGACAGGTTACGTACCCTAACATGATGGAATTGTACGAGAGCCTTGGAGTCGACATGGAGCCGTCTGACATGTCGTTCTCCGTGAGCTTGGCCGACGGCCAAGGCTGCGAATGGGGGACCCGCAGCTTTTCTAGCTTATTCGCGCAAAAGAAGAACATTTTCAGTCCAAGTTTTTGGAAAATGATTAGAGAAATCAATAAGTTCAACGAAGATGGAATTAAGTACGTAATAACATCACATTACTTGGAAGTAGAGAGTTAGTTTATGAAGTTACTTGTTTTGTGCTTTCTCAGACTGTTATTTTTGTTCTTTTAGATATGTAGAAGAGCTAAACAATAACGAAGACGTTGACCGTAACGAGACATTGGGGCACTTTGTTCGGTCGCGCGGTTATTCGGAATTATTCGAGAAGGCTTTTCTCGTGAGTTTTTGTACTTCTTATGTTAAAAAAGCATTATAACCTCATGATATCATTAATCTTGTTAATTCTTTTTTCTCTCTAGATTCCGACTTGTGCTTCTATATGGTCGTGCCCCAAGGAAATCATGGACCTCTCGGCTTATTCCGTACTTTCTTTTCTACGTAATCACCACGCATTGCAAGTAAGTCATTTGCATACGAATATCTATTACACGGTGGCACATTGTGATATTTGTAGCTCATTTGCTTGTGTTTCGATTCGTGCGTTATTGATGTATTAGTAGTTTTAACTTAAACTGGATTTTTTCAACTCCTATGCAGGTCTTCGATCGTCCTCAATGGCTAACTCCAAAAGATCGCTCACAAGTTTATGTCAATAAGGTGAACGTGGATATAAATTTTCTTTTCTCGACTCCTTAGCATATATAGAACATATCGTCTAATGAAAATATAATCTGATCTGATGGTAAACTGTGGCATTAAAATGAAAACCAGATGAAGAAAGAGCTGGAACGAAGAGGGTGTCAAGTACGAATCAATTCCGAAGTTGTTCTAGTTTCAACAAATGATGAGGGTGAGTATACGTAAAATTTGAGTATATATATGTTTACCATAATTATAGCAATAAGAAATACAATAACAGTAAGAAATAAATAATAAAACGATTGCAGGTTGCATGATTACTTGCAAGGATGGATCGAAGGATGTATACGATGCCTGCATAATTGGTGCACATGCTCCGGATGCTCTTAAAATGTTAGGAGATCAAGTGACATATGAGGAGTCGAGAATACTTGGCGCATTTAAATATGCTTACAGGTGATCGATCCATCATCTTTAACGCTAGCATACAATCTTGTTTTGGATATTGTTGGTGTGTCTTTCTGTATTTCCTTACATACTACTTTGCTTCACTCACTTATCTTCTTTTGTTCTTTTTTTTATGACAGTGATATTTATGTTCATCACGACAAGAGCTTAATGCCCAAGAACCCGGCAGCTTGGAGCGCGTGGAATTTTCTCGGAACTAAAGATGAAAAAGTGTATATTACATATTGGCTCAATGCAGTACAGGTTCGTAAATAGATTTCTCCATTTACGATTTTTTTTTTTTTTTTTCGTTAGTAATCTTATGCTTCCATTTCGAATAAAACTTTCAGAATATTGATGACAAAGGGCTTCCTTTTTTCTCGACCCTAAATCCACCTTACGAACCGGAAAACACGTTGCTGAAGTGGTCGACCAGCCACCCAATCCCATCAGTTGCCGCAACAAAAGCTTCAGCTGAGCTCGATTCCATTCAAGGCAAACGGAGGATATGGTTTTGTGGAGCGTATCAAGGTGCATTGGAAGATATATTAAAACATAATTATCATCCGTTCTGATGAATTAACCGGACATAGACGTTAACTTACTTGTTTTCCTCATGTTATGTATTTCTTCAGGCTATGGCTTCCATGAGGATGGACTAAAGGTACTTTTATAACTATTAACTTCATAATAACTTGATGACATCTATTTTTTTTCTGTGTAATAACTTAAACTTGATCCTCAGGCTGGTGTACGAGCTGCAAACAGTTTGCTGAGAAAAGATTTCACACTTCAACAAAATCCCAAGTACATGACACCATCTTGGTCTGAAGCAGGGGCCCGCCTTCTTGTGACTCGATTCTTGAAACAATTTATCTCTACCGGCTGCTTAATGTAAGATTATGAAGAAAATTATTTACGAGCTATTTTTCGTTTCTCTATTCTTGCTGAGAAGTAATAAAAAATCTTGAAACAGTTTACTGGAAGAAGGGGGCACGATTTTCACCTTTGAAGGCAGCGATAAGTCATGCACTGTAAAAGTCTCTTTGAGGATACATACACCCCAGTTTTACTGGAAGGTATTTTTTTATGATTTTTCTAAGTATAATTTCGAGTCTCAACATACCTTTCAGTTCGGTTCGAATGTAATATCTTGGCATTTGTTCATCCTTTAATCTGCTGGTAATGTCTATGGCAGATTGCAAAAGAAAGTGATTTAGGCCTTGCTGATGCCTACATTAATGGGGACTTCACGTTCGTGGACAAGAAGAAAGGCCTCGTCAACCTTTTCATGGTACGCATGCATTGTTTGACGCGCTAATGCAAATAAAGTATCGATTATGGTCGTCTTCTAACACGAGTGTCCTTCAAATTTGTATTTCTGCAGTTATTTATAGCAAATACAGAGCTAAATACTTCCAACTCGAAGAGAAGGCAAGTGTAATAAATATCAGTATTGACGTCGTTCAATATGTACTTAAAAATAATATGCATATATACGTTTTTAGGGGATGGTGGACACCAATGCTATTCACTTCCGTGCTATCTTCCGCGAAATATTTCTATAAACATGTTTCGAGACAAAATACGCTAACTCAAGCCCGCAAAAACATCTCACAACATTATGACCTTGTAAGGGTTTATTGCATCCTTAAACTTTCAATACGTAATCCGTAAATGTGTAAGATACAGATATTGATACTTGTGTACATGCTCATTTGCCAGAGCAATGAACTCTTCTCTCTGTTCTTGGACGAAAGTATGGCCTACTCATGCGCAGTGTTTAAGGTTAGGATCTTCGTCTTGGTACAGATACTTTCGAAAAAGACAAAAAAAAAAATGAAAATGAAAATACGACTAGATTTATTTGGAGAAGATGCACTTAATATTTTTACAAGGAGCTGACCTTCTTTTTTGTGGCCCTGGAAAGACTCCCGACGAAGACTTGAAGAACGCACAGCTCAGGAAAATCAATATGCTGATTGAGAAGGTGAAAACTTTGTGTGGAACCTCAACATATCTCAAAATGTAATAATATATCGAAGCTAACGTCTTTCGTATTATTATCGACAGGCAAGAATTAATAAGGAGCATCACGTGTTAGAGATTGGATGCGGTTGGGGAAGTCTGGCAATTGAAATTGTCAAAAGAACAGGATGCAAATACACCGGCATAACTCTGTCCGAAAAACAACTTCAATATGCAGAATTGAGAGTGAAAGAAGCTGGCTTGCAGGTAATGTCGTTTGCTCGTTTTATATTCTTTGCTATACGTGTGTTTCAAGTCAGATTAAAACAACTTTATCGGGCTTTCATTTATAATGAGTTGATTGCTATATCAGGATCAAATCGAGTTCCTTCTGTGCGACTATCGACAATTGCCTGAGGGTTGCAAATACGACAGGATCATATCATGGTGAGCTCCCTTTGTAACAAGCTTTATCAAAAATTGTCCTTGTTTGCAAAATTCTCTTTCAAGATTGATGTACTGCAACTTATTGAGCACGGATATTCTTGAAATAAATAGAAACTTACGAGGTTCAAAATCGAAATGTTGAATTTTGTCAGTGAGATGTTGGAAGCTGTGGGGCATGAGTACATGGAGGAATTCTTCAGATGCTGTGAAACTGCATTAGCAGATAATGGTCTCTTTGTACTTCAGGTACCTAACAAGTACCAACTATGAAGCTTGATATTTTCTATTACACGTTCATATGTTAATTAAAACTCGTGAAAATATTGTTCAGTTCATATCGATAGCCGATGAGAAATACGACGAATACAGGCTTAGCCAAGGCTTCATAAAAGAATACATATTCCCTGGTGGATGCTTGCCTTCACTCAGCCGTGTAACGTCTGCCATGGCTACTGCATCAAGATTAAGGTCTAACAAACCTTATTTTTTTTCTGTATTAAGTGTCAAAAAAAATAACAAAGAGATGGACAGAATAATAAAATCTCACCATGAATGCTCTTCTGTCTACGCAGTGTGTCGCACCTGGAAGACATCGGAATCCATTACTATCAGACGTTAAGGTGTTGGAGGGAAAATCTCCTCATAAATCAAAAGTAAGAATGAAAGTCTCAGTTAGATTTCATACGGACACGACAAAAGTTAATCCGTACTAACTAAAATTTTGTCTTTCTAGTAAAATCTTGGCTCTGGGATTTGATGACAAGTTCATGCGGACATGGGAGTATTACTTCGACTACTGTGCTGCTGGTTTCAAATTGCGTGTTCTTGGAACTTACCAGGTTTGTGATGCTCGAGAGAGTTTGATAGTATGAGATCGTAGTTAACAATGTCATGGTAAACTTGATAAAAAGATACACATGGATTAATTTGGTTTTCGTTTCAGGTTGTATTCAGTCGACCAGGAGATGTTGCTGCCTTCGGACGTGATCCGCTCACAAGCACGCCATTCTGATCCAACAGCAATACATCGAAGACGTATTAGTATTATTGTTGTTGTTATACTATGTAACTTCGTTAACCTTGTATGTATTGTTTGACATGGAAATGAATTTTTTTTGTAATAATAGTTGTTGGTCAATAAATGCAAATATTCACATACATCTCAAGAAAATTCATTTATGTTGAGGCTCCAGAAATCATCATTAAACCTTAAAAAGACTGAAAAATGTGATTGTTCAGAGAATGTAAACAGTAAATTTTAACTGGAAGTTGAAAGAGAAAATGCATTTCACCAACTGGCTAATGAACAACAGGTAAACTTAGAAAGCTTTTCTGTCCGCCATAGCTCGACTCTTTTGTTCAGTTTGAGCCTAAGAACACAAGGTTTGCCAAAAATTGAACTCATCCGAATCAGCAAACAAGCACCAAACAACAGCTGATGTCGAATGAAGGAATTCATACGAAGGGTTAAACGAAATGGGCAGTCACATAGAAAATGGTTAAAGCCATAAATCACCACCGTATATATTAAACCAAGTTTGAGTCACCCACTTCTATCATCGACTCTGTAGCTGAAACATTAATTATGAATATTGCCAACTACGAGACTCTCACGAGCAGCTTGCCACTCAATTCCATATTACTTGTAAAGACTCAATACCTTATGGAGTAACAAACACATTTGGATTTATAACTTCTAAAAGTCCATTCAGTGTTTACCAATGTAGGCTGCAGGGCAAAATCCCGCCCTAGCGGCCTCCATAGCTGCCATCCTTCACACGTTCAGCATAGCGGTTTGGCAAAATCTGCCATGCCACGTCACCACTATTTGATAGGGCCAAGTCTATTCTAGATAAAAGATACTTTCGGAGAAATCCTCGCACAAAATTCCATTTCCTAACTGGACTTCGGCAAAAGTGCTACCAAAACTAACATAAAATAACTTGCTATAAAAACAGGCAGGCCATTCAGCTGAAATCGAGTTTAAACCAGAATTTCTATTATTCAGCTGAAATCAATGTCAAGAAGGGAAGTTTCTCAAAATGAACCAACAAAGAAAAAAAAAAAGGTTGGTTTCTTTTCCACTTGAAAAGCTGTTTGGGACAATCTACTAATACCGTTAGCCTAACATCCCACAAAGGATGAACTTAAAATCACATAAATCATAACCAATTGCCCTACACTCATACGGTCATACCCCCATGGCAATTGAATATGCCCAGTTCCACCAGCTGCAGTGCCTTGCATCCGTTATTGCCCACTTTCAAGCCAACTCATTCTCACAATCGTGTAAATGGACACTTCTACAGTTCCGCTACACATTGTAAAAGAACATGCTCCATTAAGCTCGTGCTTAGCCTGAGCACAATTCATGAACCCTCTTAGCAAATGAGCATCTCCACGCCTGTACAAAACAAATGCCAAATGCCAAGAAAAACAATTACGTCATCTGGAAAATTTTCTATCTATCCACCACTACCATTATGGCTATCCATTTACGAGACTGATCTACCAGAGGTTAATTGCAGAACTTCCCTACAAAAAAATGAAAGGAGAACAATAGGATTTTGGCTACAGAAAAACAAGAGGTTAACTACTGGAAAGATTTCACTACCTAACATAAACACGAAATTACCCGAGACTGTGATAACCAAATCTCATCCACTGAGGTTAACCAAGTCTTCCAGTCCCCCCAGTAATACTCTTTAAAGAACTTCAATCAGTTTACCAACATAACAGATATAATGATCAAATATGAAACAAGCTTCAACAACCCATATAACCTGTGAAATACTCAGCCACTAAGGTCACATCAAAACCAAACTCCAGCAATTAACTCACATATGCTCAACAACAGCTATTATATCCCAAACATTACCACATGCAAAGGACTCCGAAAACAGCTCAAGCAACAAAGCACGCCAAATGAAAACTACAGTTCAACAAAAAAGTAGCAGAAACTCTACTCCTGAGTTACGACTTATTTCATGGCTACCAATACCAAATAACAAAAAGAAATATAAAGAAGGTACAGCAGATTAAGTTCACCCAACACAAGCCTCAACTTCAGCACACGAGCAACTAGTCATCACTAGAAACGATCAACACGTGAAACACCATACGCTCCAGTAGAACAAAACACAAAACATAAATCAATCATATGAAGATCACTGCTGGGACGGCCGAGTGGGACCACCGCCACCATAGCCACCACCATAGTTACCGGAAGCCTGTGATGCATCACCATATCCTGAACTAAATCCTGCATTACCATAACCACCACTCGCATCGCCACCATAAGGTCCCCCAGGTTGATCAGCTGGGCCACCATTTGGCCCACCCGCTGCTCGGCCACCAACGGCACCATATCCAGTTTGATTCCCATAGCCTCCCTCATTTCCACCATATCCGCCATAACCATATCCTTGGTTCCCATACCCTGAGGCCCCACTTGGAGACTGGCCAGTGCCCGTCCCACCACCTGGCCCGCCGCCAGCACCCCACTGTGAACCTCCTCCATAGCCATACCCAGTGGGAACATGTGAACCCCATGAATTTCTCTGAGCACCAGGAGGACCAGCATATCCTGCACTAGGGTTATTCCCATACCCTCCGCCAGATGGACCACCAAACCCTGGATTTGCATTACCATAATTCCCATAACCATAACCCATGGAGTTATTGGTGGGGCCATATCCATAACCCGGTGCATTGTACCCAGACGATCCGTAAGATGGGTACCCACTGCCAGAATTTTGCGACTGCATGTACCTGTTGGACTCCATTCGAACGTCATAAGAGTTTGAATTCCCACCGGCAGAACCATACCCCTGATATCCTCCGCCGCCTCCGCCCCCATAACCACCACCAGAAGATCGCCCACCCCCACCACCGATATTAGAGTCTTTAGGCTGGGCCCGCTTCACTTCCACTTGCTTACCGTCCAAATCATGGAAGGTCTTGTGCAGAACCCTGTCGACGGCATCCTCGGAATCGAATGAGATGAACCCAAACCCACGTGGCCGATTTGTCTGCTGGTCATACATTATTACCACATCAGTTACCTCTCCGTAAGTTTCGAAATACTGACGAAAGCCATCCTCGCTCAGAGTTGGCGGCAGGCCACCAACGAATATTTTCTTTGTCCTGCCGCCTCCACCAAAGCTGCGTGCACCACCAGAGTTGCCACCTCTTGAACCCTGTTGCTCATCCCTTGATAAAGCTCTTTTAGCCTCAACCTATTTTGGAAAAGAAGAGTAAATAATGAGGTTGCTCAGAAAAATAAGGTAATGCCAAACGGTCATATCACGCATAATATTCAGTAAACAAGTAAGTCTCAGGATTACTGAGTCAAAGTACAATTGATTCAACTACAGCAGTACGTAGAAAGTGATGACTATTTTCACCTTTCTCCCTCATCCTCACAACTTCTCTACCTCACTGAATTGCACAGAAACAGGTTTAAAGGAACATTCTTTGAACAACATGTCAAAAACAAATGGAAAATGGAAAACATAATACATGAAACCACCACAAGTTAATGCCTCAGTACACAGCAATCAGAAGATTAATCTCACTTTGTGCATTGAGAATCCACAGACTTCTAAGTACTGAAAAGCAGACTGTCGAGTAATCAAGCCAGATTTAATATAATTCACAATAAAAATCTATGAAAGGTAATCCCAATCAGACAGTTGTGATACAAAAGAAAAATGTGCAGAACATGAAGCTGTTATATTTTCTCCAGGAGATGCTACTTTTGGTTCAAACTCAAACAAGAATATCACCTGCAGGATCCTGGTACAAATACCTATAATTACAGTTGAACATAATGTGGAGAAAATCTACAATTATAAATGCCATTTCATACACAGCCATTAAACTCAAAGCACAGTATACCGTCAAATAATCTAAGAGTGGCTTCCTGAAAATTTCTGATGTCCCCAACAATGAGAGAACATCTCGAAAATATTGTAAAAAAACCCTCCAAACTCACTATGGTGAGAGAAGATCCTTACTACAATCAGAACCGGACAAAAACCAGAACATAGCACAAGGAAAGCATTCAACTCAAGATTAAGAGAAACAATAACAGTTAAACCCACTAATTCACAAATACGACAAGCAGCCACCAACTATTTAATTCAAAATAAGAAACCCATTTCTAGCACAACAAAGGCTAATCAAACACCACAAATTAAGTTCATTTTTATCCAACAAGACATAGAAAACAACCCAACACACATACACACGAGCGAGGAAATAAAGGAGAGCTAGACAATGCAGCAGATACGCAAATGCCACAGCAACATTGACAACAAAATAACTACGAGCAGATAGTGTGGATAAAAGGAACACGTATAAAGTACCAATCAGATATAGTATAACAATAACCTAAAAGCCAACAAAATCAACCCACGACTCCAAACTACCCCAATCACGAACGAACCCATAAGAGCGAGCAAAAGACGTAAGGGTAAGTTCCCAATCTCACCGTGCGGCCATCAATGACGTGCCTATCCTGAAGAACCCTATCGAGAATCTCTGGATCTGAGAACACAACAAACCCAAATCCCCTCGGCTTCCCAGAAACCTTATCCCTCATGACAACAGCCTGAACAACTTCTCCATAGCCCTGGAAATACTCTTTCAGCTTATCCTCGTTCGTTTCCCATGAAATCCCGCCGATAAAGAGCTTGCCTTGATCCGAATCCATTGTATATAGCCGTAAACAGAGAGATGATGACTAGCTCCTACTGCTGAGCGTGTGTGTTGGGGTTGGGGGGGAGAGCAGAGTCAGAGATTGAATTTCCGCTCACGCGCGTGCGGCGCAGTTGGAACGATTTGATGTTCGTTTCTGTGAAACTCGACTGCGGAGTGTGGAGAGGAATGAGAAAAGGGAACGAGAAGATTATTTATGCAGGGTGCGAGATGGACGGCTAGGATTCGATGAAGAGGGATGGGGATTCACAATGGAGGGTGGAGATATGATTGGACGAATTTGCTTTTTTCTGGGTAAATTGCACCAAACCTCCCTGTATTATACTAAATCTGTGCGTTGTCCTTCTGGAATTTAAAAATTGCATCAAACCCCTTTGTAATGTACTTTTGCATGCGCGAAACACCCTAAACCGTCTAAGATGACGGAAGTGAAGTGCACTCGCGTGCTATGCGGCTCCTTCTTC
>CACSLK010024540.1:712956-728099 GCA_902706635.1 Striga hermonthica
ACCGGTCCGGGTGGGTTAATTAGACCGGGCAACAATGGACCCGGTCAAACCTGGTCAAAACCCGGTCGACCCGGCCTTGACCCGGTCAACCCGGGACAATGACCCGGCTGGGTCAACCCGGTTGACCCGGTCTATATGTATTTTTTTATTTTTTTTTTGTTTTTAAATTTTCTTTTTCTTTTTAAAAAATAAAATTATGTATATATATTTATATAATAAATATATACATATTATTACCACTTTAATCTACAAATTTTACATACAAAATATTTAAATTTGTTATTTTTATGTATATTTATATATCACAAAATACTCTATATATAATTTTATAAATTTTAAAATTAATTATCTGGTTCAGCAATTGACCCGGTGACCCGGCGGTTGAACCGGTGACCCGGTGACCCGAAGACCTGCCCGGGTCGATTACCGGGCCGGGTTTAAAAACTATGGCTAAAACACTGAAACATCTAAACGAGACAATCAACTAAATTAAACACACTTACAAACTCCAACAAAATTAAACGACACTTAAAAACTATAACATTAGTTTACAATGCATCGAGTCTAGTCTTGTCTATGTGGCATTAATTAAACTCAAGTTTTAGATAACATAAATAAAACTATATTAAATTAAAAAAATTCACTCTAATGCAAAGAGACTAGATCTTTACTTGGGTCTAATATAGACTTAAGAGTAGACCGGGTCTCTTTTTCTGGCTGACACATCAGCAGGACCAGTCTATTTTTATTTGAATTGGAAACTATATGTTTTTAGACTTAGTCTATTTCTTAGGTGGGCAGATAATTTTTTGTGATTTAACCAAAAACATTGTGAATTCTCTAAGGGGTATATTTGGATACAAATAAAACTCAATCTATATTCACTCCATACTCAAAATCTATTTTGTATACTCAATCCATATAAATATGTGATGTCACCTAATATATTTTTTTTAACTATTTTGTTAAAAAAAAATCTATTTTGTTAAAAAAAATTAGATTTTGTATACTCAATCCATATACTCAAAATCTATTTTTTAACTATTTTATTAAAAATAAATCATGTTTAAAAATATTTAAATTCACATTTTGTATATAAAGATAGAATGTGTAAAAAAAATTTGTGTAACAATATATTTAAAATATTATAAGTCTACTTCACGTTAAATTTTTTTAGAGAAGATTTACATAGTATATATAAATTAATAGTGAGATTTTTTTAAGTTATTTACTGTAAAAAGAATTCTGTAACAATTTCACGTTTTATGCGCACGTTTGATTTATCAATTTTACAAATAAAATTGAGATTAATGGGAAATATTATACGAGGTACATGGATTTGCCATTGGGGATGGGAAAATCCAAAGTGGAGGCCTTTAATTTTTTCCTTAAGCTGTCAGAGGAAGAATTATAAGCTGAAAAAATAAGGTCGTATCTACCGCAGCCAAGGAAGTCCTTATTAAAGCAGCCCTAAATGCTTAGCCTATTTTTGTAATGGGTTGCTTTAAATTTCTTGTTTCTGTCTACAAGGAAATATTTGGACTTTGTGCATATTATTGGTGGGCCAAAAGGAGTAATTATAGTAGATGCATTCTCTGTAAATCGTGGCAACTGTGGAGGTTGGTTACCAGGCCAGATCATCTTATTTGCAGAGTACTCTAATCACGGTACTTTCCTTCTTCCTCTTTTATTGATGCTATAAGGAAATGAGGAAGTTCCTAGTTCTAGAACAGTTAGATGGATGTAAAGCAAAAATTTGACCAACTATTTCGGGTTGAACTGAACAATGGCAGAAATACTCTTATTTCGGGGTATTCATGAGTGAAGTCTTTGGGAAGCAAAAGGCTAGTATTCAGGGAAGGTATCCGGTCTTCTTGTGTATGGGTTGACGAATTATTATTAGATGATGGAAGGAACTGGAATAAGGAACTCGTGAATCATTTATTTGATAAAAGACAATGAAGAGGCCATGTTGCAAATGAAACAACTGAGTCAGAGAAGGAAGATAATTGGGTGCGGAATCCAAATAAGAAGGGTAAGTTTTCAGTTACTTCTATTTATGCTAGTCTGGCTATGAAAAAAGCGCTGAGGTTTGATAGGCCTGAGGGAAGGAAAACTTACATCTGTTGAGTAAAAAAATGGGCAGCTGAGCCCATACCTTTTGACAATCCCAACATCTTAAAACATTTGAAATCAGCAAAAGAAGAAAAGAGGAAGCTCACAGATGTTGAAAAATGACAGCACACAATGGAAGAAAAATAAAGCACCAGTTTTTTGAAAAAGAAGGTGCATTTCACTCTATAAATAGATGGAAACGGATGAAGCAAATACAACAACAAAAATACAGAAAGAAAAGAGAGAGAGAAAAAGCTAATAAAAATTTAGCTTTTGTATATTTTTGAGTTGTGAGTTGTGAGTGAGTTTACGAGTGTTTTGTAAACACGAGTGTTTTCTTTTCTCCTAATAAAATATCTGCAGTAGTCCGGAGACGTAGGCATTATTGGCCGAACTCCGTTATCAATTTGGCGTGTCCAATTTTTTGTTTTTATTTCACTTTTATTGATCCGACTTCATGGAAATTTCAGCGTATTTTTCCGAACAACTGGTATCAGAGCCAGATTGTCAATTCTGTAAATTTTTTTTGTGTGGGTTACTATTCCGTGAATAGTAAAAAACGGGAATAGTGTCAAATTTGTCGACGCTACAAATTTATCTACCTACGTGTTCTTAAACACGGTAGTTCACAAAATTTACAGAAACGATCCGGCAGAGAAGTCAGATCAGAGTCGAAGTGATGGCTGCAGACGAAGGAAAAATGAAAATTGAAAAGTTCGATGGTGCGGACTTTGGCTTCTGGAAGATGCAGATCGAGGATTATCTATACCAGAAGAATATGTATCAACCACTCACGGGAAAGAAGCCAGAGGATATGAGGGAGGAAGAATGGAGTCTCCTTGACAGACAAGCCCTTGGAGCCATTCGGCTGACGTTATCCCGTAATGTTGATTTTAACATTGCAAAAGAAAAACGACAGCAAGCCTCATGAAGGCTCTTTCCAACATGTACGAGAAACCATCAGCCTCAAATAAAGTCCATTTGATGAGGCAATTGTTCAACCTTCGGATGACCGAAGGTGCTCCGGTGGCGCATCATCTCAATGAGCTCAACACCGTTACAACCCAGTTGAGTTCAGTTGGGATCGAGTTCGATGATGAAGTACGGGCTTTAATACTTTTGTCTTCCCTACTAGAAAGTTGGAATGCTACGGTCACGGCTGTGAGCAGCTCATCGGGAAGCAATAAGTTGAGATTTGATGATGTCCAAAATTTTGTTCTCAGTGAAGAGATCCGGCGGAGGGAGTCGGGTGAACCATCAACCTCTTCTGTATTGCATACAGAGTCGAGAGGAAGAAGTTCAACCAAAGAAAGCAGACATATCAAATCAAAGGGAAGAAGATCCAGGTCCAGAAATCATCGTAGTTCCCAAAACTCGAAGTCGATCGAGTGCTGGAACTTGGGAAGACCGGGCACTACAGAAATCAGTGCAAGAGTGCACCGAAGGGTCAGGAGACAAAAGAAGAGGCAAATATAACTTCAACCTCTGGAGGAGATTTGCTGATATGTTCTTTGGAGAACAGAGAAGAGTCTTGGGTGTTAGACTCTGGAGCATCCTTTCATGCTACCTCACAGAAGGAACTATTCGAGAATTATGTTCCTGTAAATCTTGGTAAAGTTTACCTTGGTAATGAGCAATCATGTGAGGTTGTCGGCAAAGGTGCAGTAAAAATCAAGTTGAACGGGTCTGTTTGGGAATTGAAAAATATCAGACATATTCCCGACTTGACGAAGAATTTAATCTCCGTAGGCCAGCTAGCCAGTGAAGGCTACACGACAATCTTCCATGGTGATGATTGGAAGATTTCAAAGGGCGCGATGACAATTGCTCGAGGCAAAAAGAGTGGTACTCTTTACAAGACCAAAGGAGCATGTCATCTGATTGCAGTTGCAACAAATGAAAGTCCCAATCTATGGCACCAAAGACTTGGGCATATGAGTGAAAAAGGGATGAAGATCATTCACTCAAAAGGAAAATTACCAGGCCTCCAGTCATTAGAAATTGACATGTGTGAAGGTTGTATACTTGGAAAGCATAAGAGAGTCAGCTTTCAGACAAGTAGAAGAACCCCAAAGAAGGAGAAGCTTGAGCTCATCCACTCTGATGTTTGGGGTCCAACGACTGTCCCATCCGTTGGTGGGAAGCAATATTTCGTGACTTTTATCGATGACCACTCCAGAAAGGTATGGGTTTACTTTCTGAAACACAAGTCAGAAGTATTTGAAGCTTTCAAGATTTGGAAAGCTATGGTGGAAAATGAGACAGGCTTGAAGATCAAGAAGCTCAGGCCGACAATGGTGGTGAATATGTAACCACCAGATTCAATAAGTTTTGCTATGAGCACGGGATCAGAATGGAGAGAACCGTGCCTGGTACGCCTCAACACAATGGTGTAGCTGAGCGTATGAATCGAACATTGACTGAAAGAGCCAGAAGCTTGCGTGTGCAGTCAGTCCTACCAAAGCAGTTCTGGGCAGAAGCAGTCAACACAACAACTTACTTGATCAACCGAAGTCCATCGGTACCATTGGATCACAAGTTACCAGAAGAGG
This sequence comes from Striga hermonthica, assembly GCA_902706635.1. Classification (NCBI taxonomy): domain Eukaryota; kingdom Viridiplantae; phylum Streptophyta; class Magnoliopsida; order Lamiales; family Orobanchaceae; genus Striga; species Striga hermonthica. The sequence continues at coordinate 717,624 of CACSLK010024540.1, forward strand.
TATGGAGCGGAAAAGAAGTAAAACTCTCGCATCTTAGAGTTTCCGGGTGTGTAGCATATGTGCACATCAGTGATCAAGGTAGAAACAAACTTGATCCAAAATCAAAGAAATGTACTTTTCTTGGTTATGGTGAAGATGAGTTTGGCTACCGCTTATGGGATGGTGAAAATAAAAAGATGATCCGCAGCAGAGATGTCATCTTTAATGAAAGAGTGATGTACAAGGACCGGCATAACAGAAGTGCCAGCAACTCAGAAGCGAATGGGCTAGCTTATGCAGAGGTGGAAGATATCCCAGACATTCCTATAGTAAGGAATCCTCAGTCAAAGGAATCAAATGAAGAAAGCGGCGAGCAATCAGAACCTTCTACTTCAACTCCTGTATTGAGAAGGTCCTCTCGGCCCCATGTCCCATGTACCTAACAGGAGATACATGGACTACATGTTGTTGACCGATGGAGGAGAACCTGAAGATTATAAGGAGGCTTGTCAAACCCCGGATGCTAGCAAGTGGGAGCTTGCCATGAAGGACGAGATGAAGTCCTTGATCTCAAATCAGACATGGGAACTAGTCAAGTTACCCATGGGAAAGAAAGCACTTCACAACAAATGGGTGTATCGGGTGAAGGAAGACCATGATGGTTCCAGGAGATACAAAGCCCGACTGGTTGTCAAAGGATTTCAACAGAAAGAAGGTGTTGACTACACTGAAATCTTTGCTCCAGTTGTAAAGCTCAATACTATCAGGACTGTGTTAAGTATTGTGGCTAGTGAAGAGCTCTACCTAGAGCAGTTAGACGTGAAGACTGCATTTCTTCACGGAGATCTAGATGAGGAGATCTATATGCACCAACCTGAAGGTTTTTCTGAAGGAAAGAAGGATATGGTGTGCAGATTGAAGAAGAGCTTGTACGGCCTGAAACAAGCTCCAAGACAGTGGTATAGGAAGTTTGAAAGCTTCATGCACAAGGAAGGTTTCCAGAAGTGCAATGCTGACCACTGTTGTTTCTTCAAGAAATATGAGTCCAGCTATATCATATTGCTACTTTATGTCGATGACATGTTAGTAGCAGGATCAAATATGATAGACATCAGAAATTTAAAGATGCAGTTGTCAAAAGAATTTGACATGAAGAACTTAGGCCCAGCAAAGAAGATTCTTGGAATGCAAATCACGAGAGATAAACAAAAGGGAGTTTTGCAGTTATCTCAGGCAGAGTACATCAACCGTATTTTGCAGAGATTTAACATGGACAAGGCCAAACCAGTCAGCACACCTTTGGCCAGCCACTTTCATCTATCCAAGGATCAGTCTCCTCAATCAAAAGAAGAAGAAGAGTTCATGGCTAAGATTCCTTATGCTTCAGCCATTGGAAGTTTGATGTACGCGATGGTCTGTACGAGGCCAGACATTGGCCATGCAGTGGGAGTTGTGAGCAGGTTTATGTCAAAACCAGGAAAAGCTCATTGGGAAGCAGTCAAATGGATTTTGAGATATCTACGAGGCACAACAGAAAAATGTCTGTATTTTAGAAAAGGAGATCTAAAGTTACAAGGCTACGTAGATGCAGACTTCGGAGGTGAAGTTGATCATCGAAGAAGCACCACCGATTATGTTTTCACTGTCGGAGCTACAACTGTTAGTTGGATGTCGCGGGTACAAAAGATTGTTGCTCTATCCACTACAGAGGCTGAGTATGTAGCAGTGACAGAAGCCAGTAAAGAATTGATATGACTTCAAGGATTGTTAGCAGAGTTGGGTTTCACTCAAAAAGAGAGTGTCTTGCACAGTGACAGTCAGAGTGCGATACATCTGGCAAAGAACTCAGTGTTTCACTCCAGAACTAAGCACATTGACATACGATATCATTTCATCAGATCTCTGCTTGAGGATGAAGTATTGACTTTGAAGAAGATTGTAGGAAGCAAGAACCCAGCAGATATGCTAACGAAGATGGTGACCATTGACAAACTGAAGTTGTGCTCGACTTCAGTTAGCCTGCTAGAGTAACAGACCGAAGAAGACTACTGCAGTAATTGAAGTGTGAGGACAGATTGAAATCGGTCCTCAAGTGGGAGATTGTTGAGTAAAAAAATGGGCAGCTGAGCCCATACCTTTTGACAATCCCAACATCTTAAAACATTTGAAATCAGCAAAAGAAGAAAAGAGGAAGCTCACAGATGTTGAAAAATGACAGCACACAATGGAAGAAAAATAAAGCACTAGTTTTTTGAAAAAGAAGGTGCATTTCACCCTATAAATAGATGGAATCGGATGAAGCAAATACAACAACAAAAATACAGAAAGAAAAGAGAGAGAGAAAGAGCTAATAAAAATTTAGCTTTTGTGTATTTTTGAGTTGTGAGTTGTGAGTGAGTTTACGAGTGTTTTGTAAACACGAGTGTTTTCTTTTCTCCTCATAAAATATCTGCAGTAGTCCGGAGACGTAGGCATTATTGGCCGAACTCCGTTATCAATTTGGCGTGTCCAATTTTTTGTTTTTATTTCACTTTTATTGATCCGACTTCATGGAAATTTCAGCGTATTTTTCCCAACAACATCCTCACAAGAATAAGAACATGGAAGTTGAAAATAAAGGGGAAGATAAAACACTTCATCTGAAAGTGTTTCTTTGGAGCCCTACCCGTAAATATCTATCTGATTTAAAGAGAAGTTAAAGTAGATCCTGTTTGTGCAGACTATGGAGAGGTTGGAGAAACTATAGAACACATTTTCTAGGAATGCACCAAGGTTAGAAGGATGTGGGACTTAGCACTCTTGAAGTAGGATTGAATCTTAGCTGCTGAAACTACCTTCATAGATTGGTGGTGGCAAATGTGCTTCTCGACCTTCAAGGACATTGATGAAGATAGGATCCATCTCTCGACCTACATACTTTGGTGGTTGTAGAAATCACACAACTTTTGGTTGTTTCATAATCAGTGGCTAGTGGCTACCGTAGCTTTGCATTGTGAAGCAGACGGTTAAAGAATGGATTGAGTTCAGGTAGGGGTGTTCACGGTCCGAATTGATCAAGTTTTAGCCCAAATCATGACCTAACCGGACCTAACGATTAATTTTTTTTCTTGTCCATAACCGGACCGATTTTATTTTTTAACCGGACACAATCTGGACCGCATTGGACGGTCCGCTTTGGCGGTTAACCAGTTAAATTCAAAATCCTTGTTTTGGGTCTTCAATTATATTTTTTTTATTTTGGGCTTAATTTTTATTTTTCAATTTTGGGCCCAAAAGAGATTATTTGGGCCTAAAAATTAAGAAAAACAACAAATGAAATAAAAAATACACAATTCGTCATATAAACATAATAATACACATTTTGTCCTATAAACATAAAAATACAAAAATGATGAAGATTAAATTATGCAAACTAAACCCAAACAAAGTGGGAAAAAGTGAAAAATTATAGTGTCTTACAAAAGTAACTCAACAAAGGCCAAAAAGTGAAAGTGAATGTATTGTATTTGTCGATCATAGTGAATGACTGAATGTATATATATATATATTTATATTTGTTATAGTTTTTTAATATTTACCGGTTCGGTCCGTTCGGTTAAACCGACGTTTGCCGCAGGTAATCCTTTAACCGGACCGGTTATTCCGGATCTTTAAAAAAATTAACCACCAGATTTTTTAAGGCTTTTTAAACCGACCATTTAACCGATTCGCGGTCCAGATTGACGGTTTTTTTGGTTAAAACCAGACTATGAACACCCCTAAGTTCAGGTCTATTTAGTAGGTGTTAGGGTGTTGTGGACATTTTGGGGGATGATTTAGGTCTTTGGATAGTATTTTATTCCTCCTCTGGTAAGTTCCTTTTGTCTATCTTGTTGTTTGGATTAACTATTGGGCCTCAGCTTTAAAGTTGTCTTTAGTTATGTTCAGGTTATTCTAGACTACGCCTGTGTGGTCTCTCATTTCATGCGGGTTTAGTGGGTTTTACTCCGGGTTGTAGTTGGATATTGTATCCCGATTATTGTGTTGTTTGAGTTCCCTATCGTATTGAAAAAATAATAATAATAATTATAAATTTGTAAATGTCAAGAAATGTTGGAATATCACTTATGAGTTGTCTCACATTGATTCTATAGGGAAATTAGCCTAGTGCGCTACTTCTCCCACCACCAATTGGTTTTGAGATGGAACCCCACTAAGGTGCACCTCACCTTCTTATGGTGCGCTTCACATAGTGGGACCGCACTCTCTTCATATGGTTCCAATATGGTATCAGAGCGTGCATGTCCTAGGACCTGCAATGACTCTCTTTAGTCGGCCTGCTCTGTGGGCTTGGACTTACAAAGGACTCACAAGTGAGGGGACGTGTTGGAATATCACTTGTGAATTGTCTCACATTGATTCTATAGGAAAAATGAGCCTAGTAAGCCTAGTGGGCTACTCCTCCCACCACCAATTAGTTTTGAAATGAAACATCACTACGTGCACCTAGGCTCACCCTCTTAAAGTGCGCTTCACCTGGTGAGACCGCACTCTCTTCCTCGATTCTAATAAAAAAATGAAAATCTAACTAAATTGCAATTTTTCCTGATGTATGTTGTGCCAATATTAAATTATCCGTTAATCTTACCTATAAGTCAGAAAGTACCAATATATCTTTTACTGCAATTCGATTGAAAATTAATATTGATTTTGAAATTTTGGGCTATTTAAATTTATACAAATTACCAGTTTTATTGTTAACTGCAACTCAATCGTTTGAAGATTATTGATTTTGAATTTTTGGGTTAATTAAATGGCTAAATCCCCGAGCTAGCTTAACCCACACAAGTCCATTTGGTCTACAATTTTCATGCTAGAGCTTCAATCAGTATTTGTTAGTATGAATTATGAAATATAGAGTGTGTTCCCTGACCCTCAAAGTGAACGATGCTAATATATTATTATATTTTATTAAATAATAATAATAATAATAATAATAATAATAATAATAATAATAATAATAATAATAATAATAGTAGAATGTGGGATCCTTAAAATTTGTTGTAATATCACTTGTGAGTCGTCTCACATTGATTTAATAGGGTAAATGCGCATAGTTTATAAGCCTAGTGGACTACTCCTTCATCACCAATTAGTTTTGGGATAGAACCTCACTAAAGTTCATATAGGTCCACCCTCTTATGTGTCAGAATCCAGCCAAGCCACTATTATCCAGCCACAACTAAACAAAATCAACCATTTTTTTAAAATCCAACAAATGAGGTGCCAACCATAATTGAAAAAGTGAGCTGAATTTTAGACAAATTGAAGCAATCTTTCACTATAAATAGCAGCTCTGAATTGCTGAAGAGATGCACCAAGCAGAAGAAAAAAGAGAGAACAAGAGAGAGAGCAGAAATAATATTTCTGTGTGTTATTTTTCCAGTGAGATAAAAATAGAGTGTTTGAGTAAATCTTGTGAGTGTGTGAAAAATACACCGGGTTGGGTATCATCTCTATTACTGCTTGTTTGTATATTTAAATAGGAGTGGGGTCTCACTGGGTCACTATATTTTACATTTATAGTGTAGAAGTGTGTGAAAAGATATTGTAATTATCTTAAAAATATAGTGGAATTGTTCGGAGATTGTCCCGTGGTTTTTTCCTCTAATTTGAGGTTTTTCCACGTTAAATCTTGGTGTCTTATTTCTTGCATATTTTATTTATGTGGGATATTCTTAATATGCTCTGTCGCAGTTTAATCTGATCTTCTACATCAGAAAAGAATTATTACAGTTTTATTGCAAGGGATTTCTTTTGTCATTCTTGAGTTGTTGGGATTGGATTATTGTTCACCATTTTACCTAAGTGTTTTAATTTACACCTTCCGTATTTATGCATCTGAGCCCATTATGGTCCCCCGGTTCTAATATGGTATCAGAGCGGGCCTTTGGGACTTGGATGATTTAAAAAAGGGTAATTGTTATTTTAGTACCTGTACTATGGGCTAATTGTGATTTTGGTACCTATCCTTTATTTATTGCGAAAATACAACCCAACCTTTACGTTTTTTGCGAATTTGGTACCTATTCTTTATTAATGGCTAAAATACAACCCAATCTTTACATTTTTTGCGAATTTAGTACCTAATAATTTTTTTGTACCTAATAATACAAATAAAATATCTTTATTTTGGTTTTTTTGATGTAAATCATAAAATTGTTATTTGTATTATAATGAATGATACAAATAAAATGAACTGCATTTTCAATATTATTAAAATTACATTTAGAGATTATGTAAAAAACCATATATAATTATTAATAACCATATTTAAAATGAATGGGCATATTTAAATATCAATGAAATGCAACCATGATTTAAAAAATCATAGTATCTCCTATGAAAATTCAAAAAAAAAAAAAAATCTCTTTTTTGTATTTACCTTAACAACAAAATTTCTGAAGAAATGAAGATACATACAATATTTTTAATATTAGGTAAATGAACTGCATTTTCAATATTATTAAAATTACATTTAGAGATTCTGTAAAAAACCACATATAATTATTAAAAAAAATATTTTAAAAAAGTATTACTTTTCAAATAAATTATAAAAGAAAAAATTTATTTTATATCATTTTAACAAAATTTAATTTGATTTAATGTAATTTTATTTTATTTATATATATTTTTACTTGTTAATTTTTATTTCTTACACGTTATTTTTATTAAAAGTATATATATTTTAATTTTTTAATTTATTAAAAATTACTTTAAATCATTTTATTGCCTTTCACTATATTTTTATTTTATAATATTTTATTATAATTCATCTTATTTTTATTTTTAATTTTATGATTTATATAATATTTTATTTGTATCATTCATTATAATACAAATAATAATTTTATGATTTACATCATAAAATCAAAATAAAGATATTTTATTTGTATTATTAGGTACAGAAAAATTATTAGGTACTAAATTCGCAAAAAACGTAAAGGTTGGGTTGTATTTTAGCCATTAATAAAGAATAGGTACCAAATTCGCAAAAAACGTAAAGGTTGGGTTGTATTTTCGCAATAAATAAAAGATAGGTACCAAAATCACAATTAGCCCATAGTACAGGTACTAAAATAACAATTACCCTAAGGTTAAATGGGACATGACGATGCCTACGATAATTTAATGTTTTTAAAGTTTTTATTGGGAAATGCTAACGAAATTATTCGTGATTTGTAACGTTAAATTAACCCTTCTCAATGGTTATATAATGATATAAGGTTACAAATTACGACGAAATTGTTCTCGTTATAGCCTCTGTTTGTGCTCAGCTTCTCGTGACCTACAAGCTGTTTTCTGGTTAGGGTTCTTCAAAAATTTTGTAGTGCTTTGAGTTAGATTTCTACGAGTTTTGGAATTTCATAATTCGGAGTTGAATTGAATTTGTTATGAATTTTTGAAATTGAAACTACAAGCAGTTTTTGAAATTCCGGGCAGAATTGTGAATCATGATGTTGGGCTGTTTTTGACAATGTTAATGTGACTATGTGAAAATATAATCAACATGAAACTTGTAGTACATGTTATAAGCTTTCTCTGGAAGTTGAAATCTTGCAATTTGGTGTTTTATTTGATTTTATATGATTTTTTCAAAGTTGGAGTATTGGACAGAATTTTTTTTTTAAAAAAAAAAAAACAGTGGCTGTATTTACGATTGAGATGTATGCTCTGAAATGAGGCCCCTAACGTGATTGTTTATAAAAATGCCCTTCTTGAAACTTGTAGCTTTTCTAGTTCAATTTTTGTAAGTTTTGAGATTGTTTGATTTAGAGTGTTATAACATGAGATATTCCTGATTTAGTGACCTGCTGTAATTTATAAATAGTTTCATTGACAGATTTCTTGACCTAAGTGTTTTATGCTTAAACTCGATTTTAAAGTTATTTTTGGCTTAGGTGATCAACATGAAAGTTGTAGATAATTGAGTTAGCTATCTTAGAGATTTGGAATTTCAGTAATATAATGTTTGTAGCTTCGGTTATTGTGCATACACTGAGAACCTGTCAAGTTGTATGTCTTCATTTATCCACCGCTCCTATGTTTTCTATGTTTGCAATATTATGTGCATTTCAATGATTTTATCTGCCTGAGTGTTCTTCATGGAAGCGATAGAGGCATGAGTTAGGGATATTTTCAAGTGGTTTCATCATGATACGATATCTAGACTGAAAGCTACATGCATTATAAATTTATCACGCATGCTAGAAATTGGTGCAAGTTCATGTTTAGGTTTCCAAATTGAGTTGTGAATGTTAAAATTTGCTTTTCGTCAATGTTCATGTATATGTGCCCTACGTGACTATTTCCTGCTTTGAATTGCGATCGTGATTTAAATGAGAATTGTAGCCGCATGTCTTAGGATGTATATTCGTCTTAAATCATGCTTATATGATGGGTATGTTGTAAGTTATATACCTAATAACAGGATGTTGTACTGTGTGATTTCGGTAAACATGAGTTATGTTTTCGAAAATAAGTGTTACCTTCAATATGCATGTCTATGTGCCTTATATGAATTAATTTGATCGTTGTTATATCAATGTTGACTGGTATCACGTACGAGAGAAGCTTTACGCTAATATCTCGAAGTGTGGAGAACTATAGGCGGTATGTGAGGTTGAACTCATTTAGGACTGCCGACACGATTAGCTACCTGAGTAAAAGCTGTCGTGGCGGCCGACATTGTTAGTCGGAAGAGTCAAACGAGCTAACCATGCTGTTGTTCGACGTTGACCGCCGAGTTAGAATTTTTCTTGGCAGTGATGCCAATGTTCGATTCGTTTTGGGGAAATTGTTGTTGTCAAACCCTTTGTCCTGTCGGAATACTTAAGAAATTGTGAATTTCGAAAATTGAAATTTCTGGTACGTGCCTCGAACCGAGTGCCGAACCTGACTGGGTGTAGCCACGCGAAGTGGTGGCTGAGCCTGCACGCCCGTGCTGAGAAACGTGAGGCCAACTGCAGTGGCCGATCGTCGCCTCGCACGAGGGCTGCCGCCGCCATCACCGAACGCCAAACTCCCCAAGTCAGTGCGTACGGACAAACCTTGACCTTGTAGCTGGTATCCGAGTGGGTACATGCACGCGTACCAGCGCCCCGCATATGCAGCGCCAGCGTGTGTGTCACCTCTCGGGTGACAGTGCATTAGACCCAGTCCGACCTTGTCCTTTTTGAGGTCTTTGAACCAGATTTTTGGTTAAAGTGTATGTTAATCTTTTGAGTCGTTGTGGGTATTCCCTAATCAACAATCCCCGGTGTATGAGGCTTGTTGATTAGTTTTCTATGCCACATGCGAGGATTCCTCGAGTTGGCGAAATAGGAGATTTGTGTTGTCAGCAAACGGAGCCAAGAGGGGCTACGTTTGTATCGTAGAATCGTGTGTTGTGAGTATGAGTATACCGAGGCTATATTGCGTGCATGGTTGCACATTTACCGTGACAATTGCTTCGGCAAGAGGTCACGAGTGTGTCGAGATTGTGGGTAAGTTTTTGGCGTGACCCGGGCACCATGCTAAAACTCAACTCCACGTATCGACCACGATTGTTGACCGATAATATCACGGTCAAGGCACTATGAGTCTTGTTGAGGTCGTGTGCGCATGTTGTGTGATGTGTTTTTGTGATTTCTCACCTTGAGTGAGCCGTTTTGTGTTTTGAACGGGTATCTGGATGGTACCGTTCAGGTTTCCCCTTTCGTATGGCTAGAGGTGTGATAGACCTCGGTTTGGGGTAATGAGGATCCGCTGTCGTGTGCAGTGAGTCCTTTGAGATCCTTACTCAAGTCGTTGACTTGGATTATCGGCTAGCTTTATTACCAGATTTACCAGGGGTGCATGTTGTGTTTATGTCTCGATGTTGCGTAGAGATGTACATGACCCGGATTACGTGGTGGACTTCGGCGAACTGTGGGTCGAGCGAGACCTTACCTATGAGAAGGTACAGGTGGCCATTTTGGACCAGGGTGTCTATCGGCTGAGGAACTGGGCAGTGATCCTTGGGAAGGTGCTGGGGGGGCTGACATGACGAGTTCGGGACGACTTGAGAGATGGATGCCGAGATTAGGGGGAGATTCCCTAACTTATCGTTTTGGGGGTATGTGTATTCTGTTAGTTCGTTAGTTCCTTTTGTATTCGAATTCCGAGGTCAGAATTCTTTGTAAGGTGGGTAGACTGTAACGCCCCATTCGTTTATGAATAAATTAGATTTTATTATTATTATTATTATTATTATTATTATTATTATTATTATTATTATTATTATTATTATTATTATTATTGTTATTATTATTATTATTATTATTATTGCCATTAATATTAATTGTTATTTGTTTAATTGCCTAAATGAATTTATGTGCCATTTTGTGTAATTATTATAAATATTATTTGTGGAGATTTATTATAAATATTAAATACTATTTTGATTATTAATTATTTCATTTTAATTTATCTCGTCGA
>CACSLK010024540.1:764357-787829 GCA_902706635.1 Striga hermonthica
AAAAAAAAAGGTTAAGTCATAACTCATAAGTGAGACAACGGTCACAAGTCACACCATTAGCGCCTTCAAACGGACCTCTTGACGCCGTCACGCGCCACGTCGCCCCACTCTTGAAATTCAAACGCCTCTCCTTAACGGCCATATCACTTTTTAACCCTCCACCTCTCTATGCTTTTATTTATTTTTTAATCCACATTCTCACACACACACACACACCTGACAGTACCTATTCACTCAGCGCCAGTTTGCACCCACATTCTCCGACTGCATTTTCCGATCGCCGGCCGGCCGTCTTCAATGTAAGCATCGGTTCGTGTATACGCACAGCGGCACAGCTGATTTATTTTTTCTCCCTTTTTTCCACGAGCTTCGATCTTCTTCAGGTTGTTTGGTCATTATGTTAAAATGGATCAGCCGTCGTTTTCGATTCAGCTCCTCATTGCTTCTCTCTCTCTCTCTCTCTCTCTCTCTCTCTATCTCTTGATATCTCTCTCTGTCTCTGTGTGTGTGCGTGTGTGTGTGTTTTATTTATTTTTTCACTCATCAGATAATGAATTAAGTTTCGGCATTTTGTGCGGGTTTTTCCAGTGGATGCAGATTTGTAGTTTGATTTTTTGTGGATTCGAATCAGATATTCTTCTGTTGACATCGGTTGACTCGGTTGAGATGAATTTGTTTTGCAGAGCAGTAAATAAGGAGAAAGGTTGATTGATTTATAAGCAGTTATTAAGCTGAAGCTTTTAGATTTGGAGGGTGTAAACGAGAGCTAAACACAAAAAGGATGGAGACTTCTTCGAGAAGAGGTGGTGCAATGGTGCCAATATCGCCATCGCAAACACCTCGGTCCAGCGATAAGGTGGCCAGAGATCTGCGATCGGGGGAAGGCAACTTCAGTGGGAAGCATGATAAGGATAATAAAGGTGTTAATGTGCAGGTCATTGTTAGATGCAGGTAGATTTATTTACTTTTGTTTATTACTTTTTAGTCTATGATTTCAAATGTTTCGAGTTTTAGTTATGTGCATTTTTTTATTTATAATTTTTTCATTTAGGCCGTTGAGCGAGGATGAGGCAAGATTGCGAACCCCTGTGGTGATCTCTTGCAATGAGAGCAGAAGAGAAGTTTGTGCTGTCCAGAATATTGCAAATAAGCAGATTGATAGAACTTTTCTCTTTGACAAGGTATGCATACATATGCTGATGAAATTGTGGTAGTAGAGCTATATTTAGCCAGGAACTGAAAAGGGTTCAACTAGATAAAAATAGGATATGTGGTCCTGGCTACTGTATCCATAATCATTATGGATTCAGCATTCTGCGTGTTTTCATTTTAATCAAAGTTTCGTACATTTTGCTCTTCCACATGAGTGTGGTGGCTGCTTGTCATTTTTATTTATGTTTGTGGAAGTTCAGAGATGTGTTTTTTTATAGATAGAGATTAACGTTGAGCGTATGTGTTCAGGTTTTCGGGCCATCATCTCAGCAGAAGGATTTATATGATCAAGCCATCTGCCCAATAGTGTTTGAAGTCCTAGAAGGCTATAATTGCACCATCTTTGCCTATGGGCAAACAGGAACCGGAAAAACTTACACAATGGAGGGTGGAGCAAGAAAAAAGGTCCAATCTCTGCTGAAAATTTTGAGCATCGCCTCTGTACTATAAAGACAGTAACATCTATTTTTGTTACCTGACCTTTAGTATCCCTTTTCTTCTTTTAGAATGGTGAATTTCCTAGTGAGGCGGGTGTCATTCCAAGAGCTGTTAGGCAAATTTTTGACATCTTGGAGGCTCAGAGTGCTGAGTATAGCATGAAGGTGACATTCTTAGAGCTATACAATGAGGAAATATCTGATCTTCTGGCTCCTGAAGAATGTACAAAATTCATCGAAGACAAGTCAAAGAAACCAATAGCACTGATGGAGGATGGCAAAGGTGGAGTCTTTGTAAGGGGACTGGAAGAAGAGATAGTGACTACTGCAAATGAAATATATAAAATCCTAGAGAAGGGTTCTGCTAAAAGGAGAACAGCGGAGACCCTCCTTAACAAACAGAGCAGTCGTTCTCACTCAATTTTCTCCATCACGATTCACATTAAGGAGTGTACTCCGGAAGGAGAGGAAATGATCAAAATCGGGAAGCTGAATCTTGTTGACCTTGCTGGCTCGGAGAATATTTCACGATCAGGTGCCAGAGAGGTGAGAAGTTCCTGATTTTGTTCTTTCTTTATTAGCTATGAGTCTCCTTCCCGGTGAAAGTAATGGAAATATGGAATGGTGTATAATGCTGAATTGTATACAACATATTGAGGAAATAATTTTTGAAAGGATATTCTCTGATAAAGTTCCTCATAAAAAAATTGTGGTGCTTACAAAGTCTTTGCTATTCTCTCTCTTTTTTTTTTTTTTCTCTTTCAGGGTAGAGCGAGGGAAGCAGGTGAGATTAACAAGAGCTTGCTGACACTTGGTCGAACTATAAATGCTTTGGTTGAGCATTCTGGTCATGTGCCTTACAGGTATATGTATCTCCATAACACTGCTATGTACTACTGTAGCAGACATATAACAGATGACTAAGAAAATCCTGACCTCTCAGGGACAGCAAATTGACGAGGTTGCTAAGAGATTCACTAGGAGGAAAAACAAAGACCTGTATCATTGCTACGATATCACCTTCAATCCATTGCTTGGAAGAGACTCTCAGCACTCTGGATTATGCTCACCGTGCCAAAAACATAAAGAACAAGCCAGAGGTTAGTGGCTTTTGTATAATTTGAAACATTCTCATGATTAACCCTGCTATGCTTACAAGTCTACCAGATCATCTGTACAAGTTTTTATTTACTAATTGTTTATTATTCTTACAGATCAATCAGAAGATGATGAAATCTGCAGTAATCAAGGATTTATATTTAGAAATTGATCGATTAAAGCAAGGTTGTTAGCACCACCCTCTCTCTCTCTCTCTCTCTCTCTCTCTCTCTCTCTCTCTCTCTCGTGTGTGTGTGAGTGCATGTGTGTTTGTGTGGCAAATATAGTTTCTGTCATTGAATAGTTAAAAGAAGATGTGTATAGATATTGTGTCGTTGCCTTATGCCAACAATATGTTGTTAGAGGTTTATGCTGCAAGAGAGAAAAATGGGATCTATATACCAAAAGATCGTTATCTCCAAGACGAGGCAGAGAAAAAGGTCTGGTTTTTTAAGTTTATTGATTTGCAGCAGTACTTCAAGAAACTTAGAGGGATAACCAGCTGATTTACATGTTTCTCATTTACAACTGTCCAGGCCATGTCGGAGAAGATAGAGCGAATGGAACTTGATTTTGATTCCAGGGACAAGGTAAATTAAATTCATAATGGATCTTTTAAACCAATGCAGTTATGAATGAGTTCACTGAAATTCGTGCGTCGTGAGCAGCAATTAGCAGAGCTCCAGAGTCTGTATAATTCTCAGCAGCAACTGAATAGTGAACTAAATGACAAACTTGAAAAGAGTGAGGTAATATTTGATTTCCATGATTGAAGAATTGACAGCTGCGTCCATATTCTTTATTTCTATGAACTAACTAACAAGGCTTTTGGTTGTAACAGAAAAAGCTTCAGGAAACTGAACATACACTGGTTGATCTTGAAGAAAGACATAGGCAGGCAAATGCAACAATAAAGGAAAAGGAGTACTTAATATCCAATCTTCTTAAATCTGGTACTTTACTTGAAGTTAATTTTTTAGAGTTTGTTCTCTGTTTTTGCTTCCATTGCATCCTTTATTTATATGCAACACACTAATAACTTACGCTTTTCAAGTGTGTAAATTTCTACTTCTGGGCTTTATCTTCCTGGCTATTCATATTTCCTAGTTAGCCAGCTATGCCATTATTATAACAAATTGCCATTATTTTTTTCCAAAGTTCTAAGACAGAGACTTCAGATGAAACTTTAGAATAACTTTGAGCACATAATGGACCTCTGAAGTTGCATTAGGAATAAAATATTCTCCTGTTTTTATCTCCTTATTGTATGCGCTTTCTTTACCAGAAAAAGCACTTGTTGAGCGGGCACTTGAGCTTCGTGCAGAACTTGAGCACACAGCAGCTGATGTGACTAATCTCTTCTCCAAGATTGGTTTGCATCCTTAACTCAAACGTAGTTGTGTATTTTCTGATAATCACGGAACAGCTCTACCCTAATACAAAATAGTAATAACATTACAGAACGCAAGGACAAAATAGAAGACGACAACAGAATTCTTATACAAAAATTCCAATCCCAGTTAACTGAGCAGCTTGAAATCTTGCATAAAACTGTGGCATCTTCAACAAGACAACAAGAACTTCAGCTGAAAGAGATGGAAGAGGACATGCATTCATTTGTATCAACAAAGACTCAGGTAGTGTACATCATCCATGCATTAAACACCTGCAGTTGTTATTTGTAAGTGCCATGTCAGAAAACCTTCTCATGCACTTGTAGGCTACTGAAGAGCTTCGAGGTCATCTAGAAAAATTAAAAACCATGTATGGCACTGGTATCAAGGCTTTAGATGACTTAGCAGGAGAACTTGATTGTAACTCTCAGTCAACTTTTGGCCTGCTGAACTCTGAAGTTTCGAAACACTCCTTGGCCATAGAAGAGGTTTGAGTTCTTTGAAATTGTACTGATTTGTTTCTTCTGTTCATCCAAACCTTAATTTTATAATATCACTACATTGTTGGTTGACTTTTGTGCAGCACTTCAAAGCAATTTCCTCAAAGGCCGAATGTTTGCTTTGTGACCTTCAAGATAGTCTTCACAGTCAGGAGAAAAAGTTAACTGCCTATTCAGATCAGCAACGAAAGGTTGAGTTTTGTTATATTTAAAAATGTGGATGTGTTTTGGTGCTTTTTTATTTCCTTCTGTCACTAAGATCAATAATTGATTTGACATTACAATAACCAGGCTCACATGAGATCTGTTGAGACCACAAGATCAATTTCAAAAATTACTGCAAACTTCTTCATGACATTAGAGGGGCATGCCTCAAACTTGGGTCAAATTGTAGAAGAGGCACAGACAGTTAATGACCAGAAATTGTCCGAACTGGAAAAGAAGTTCGAGGTAACTAAAAGTTTTTCCAGATACATACTATTCAGCTGAGATGCGTTTATGGATTATTTTTTATTTTGAGAAATATTTTAATTTACCTGTAGGAGTGTGCTGCCAATGAGGAGAAACAACTACTAGCAAAAGTGGCTGAGCTGCTTGCCTATTCAAATGCCCGGAAGAAAAAACTGGTATGTCATTCAAAAATAATTTACTTTCCTCATTCTGCTCCTCAGTTGCCATCACATTCAAATCTGAATGTCGAATTCCTACAAATCCGATCAAATCTCACTTTCATTTGTCATCTTCTCTTCCTTTATTTGTGTTCGTGCACTAGGTTAAATGTGCAATTGACGGACTTCGGGAAGATGCCGCCAATAGAACCAACAAATTACAGCAAGAGATGTCAACTATGCAAGAAAATACTTGTTCTATCAAATCTGAATGGATAAGTTATACCAAGAGCACTGAATCTCACTATCTTGAGGATACAGCTTCAGTAGAAAGTTCAAAGCAAGGCATGGAAGACATTCTTTACAAATGGTTAGCACCACTTCACTTCACTTCAGTAATAATGTTCTTGCTTACAATATCTATACACTTTTCATATCACAAATTGATACTCCGAATTGGAAATAAAAAATAAATTTATGCAGCTTGGGACAAGCGAAATTAGGTGCAGGACAGTGGAAAAATGCCCAAGAATCCCTCTTGCATCTTGAGAAGAACAATGTTGCTTCAGTCGACAAAATCGTTCGGTGAATATAGCAACTTTTACAGCATTCTTCTTTTTATTAGATATGCATTTTATTAGTTTATTTATTTATTTATTCTTAATTTTTCTACAGGGGAGGGATGGCCACTATTGAAGCCTTACGTGGACGATTCTCATCTGCTGTGAGTTCTGCACTTGCAAATGCAGATACTGGAAGCAAGAATCTGCTCTCGTCCATTGACCGTAAAGATCGTCATTTCTTTTCTTTTCTTTTCTTTCCTTTCAATAATCATTCAAATATGTAAAATTATAGAATATTAACAAAACAAAGCTCCATTTTGTAGGTTCGTTACAACTTGATCACGAGGCATGTGATAATCTCGATTCCATGATCGTTCCATGCTGTGGAGAGTTGAGGGAATTGAATAGTGGCCACCATCACAAGACAGTAGAAATTACCGAAAGTGCCGGAAAATGCCTCCTAGAAGAGTATATGGTAAAGCAAAATACACACATGACACCTTTTTTCCACATTTTAGTACTAGAATTTGTACAAAACTTTTTTCTAATAGATTAAGTTCCATATTTTCCCATCAAATCTCATTTATATCTATATTTTTTCCATAGGTCGATCAACCATCATGCTCGACACCAAGAAAAAGACAAATTAACCCTCCGAGCATTGCCTCGATTGAGGAGCTTAGGACACCATCCTTTGACGAGCTGCTCAAGTCATTTTGGGACGCGAAATCATCAAAGCAGGCAAATGGACACATTTGCTTGAGAGACCCCAGAGTTCCTCTCATTGCCATCAACTGATGATGGACACATTTGATCTGAATCAAACTATTAGGAAATAAAAACTAAACAGTGTACAGAAAAAAAAGTAAGGCGTGTGGTTTGTTGTTTACTGCTATTCTAAATGATTTTTTTATTTATTTTTGTTATCCTTTTTGGAGATCGTGGTAATTTTTTTGAAACACAGAATTTCAATTCTTTGAAATTTTTTAGTACCTTGTGATGTTATGTTATATATATTGTTCGAGAATTATTTTCAACTTTTTGATAAATAATGAATTATTTTTTTAACGAGTACTTTTGTAGGTTCATTAATTAATAGGTAAATTTAAAACAAATTAAATAATAATAATAATAATAAGAGCTTGCAATAAATTAAATTAGAATAAAAATAATGTAAAAAATAAGTAAGATAGAACCTAATATAGTAGCATGAATTGAAATTAAATAAATTCTATATTTCTATTATTAAAATAAAATTAACATAAATTTGGAAATAAATAATAATAATAATGATAATAATAATAAATTTAAAAATAAAGAAAATGAAATTAATATTGTAGGTAAAATAACAAAAAAAAACTAGTTAAAATAACAAAAAAATTGTTAACGTAAACTAGTTAAAAATGAAATTGTAAATGTATAATAATAATAATATTAAATTAAAAAATGAAAAAAATTAAAGTAAACTAGTTAAAATAACAAAAAAAACAATATAATATAAAATAATAAAATATAAAAATGTTAGTGTAAAATAAAATAACTTATTATGAAATAATAAATTAAATTATATAAAATATTGAATTAACATAAGAAAATAAAAATATTATTTATAATTTTTAGTACAATTTACTCTTCAATACAATATGAATAAAAAATTAGAAATAAAATTATTATTTTTAGTAAATGATTTTAAATAGAAATAAATAATAATTAGTTTCAAAATTTTATTTAGTAAAATATATTTTAATTTTTTATCATTGTATTAAGTTACACAAATAAATTAATTTGATAACTAAGATATAATAAGATGAAATAAAATAAATTAATACAATAAATATTGTTATTTTACTATAATTTTTGTATAAATACATATAAGTTATTTTAATTATTTTAATTTTTGTTTAATTTATATAATTTAGTATATTATATTTTAATTTATTATAAGCTGTAACTGCATTTTAATATAATTTACATTATCTTTTAAATTTAATTTGATTGTACATGTGTAACGTCTATATATATTTATGGTTCTTGATTCTAACACACAAGTTGGACTAGTGGGTTGGTAGCATTGCTCTCTTTCCCCCCATGAGGTTTTGGGTTTGAACCCCATTGCCTACAAAACTTTTGTAGCCAATTTATCGCGATATTTTCGAAATGTCGTGATAAATTCAATTTATCATAAATATATATAAAAAATTCGAAGGGTATAACGAGGTTTTCA
The DNA here is from genome assembly GCA_902706635.1 of Striga hermonthica. Lineage (NCBI taxonomy): Eukaryota > Viridiplantae > Streptophyta > Magnoliopsida > Lamiales > Orobanchaceae > Striga > Striga hermonthica. Next base: position 772,394 of record CACSLK010024540.1, read on the forward strand.
GCAAAAAATTAACACCGTTAACTGGACAAATAAAAAAAGGGAGCGTGTGCATCAGTTATTCAAATACAAGGGGGTATCATGCATTTTTTAAAACACAAGGTAGATACACGCCTATTTCGTATAACACAGGGGGGTTTGGCGCATTTTACCCGTTCAAAAAGTTCTCATTATAATTTTTTTTTTATCCGTAAAAGTAAAGCTGTAGATCAAAACTGGTGTTCGAACGACCGATAGACGGCCTACAAAAGCGTAGTGGAAAGCCACATGCACGGCTCCTCACTTGTAGGTCATAAGTCTAAGAGGACAACCACAAGTCGGTTGATCACTAAGTCACAAGCAAAACAGGAATTCTCCACGAGCCGCGGGAGGACCGCGGGTCGCGGAGGCTAAATCCTGCGGCCTACGAGGTGAACCGGGGGCGCGAGCTGCTCTCTCAAAAGACCCTTGCCAAGGGGATACCTATCATACTCCAAGGACTTTCTTCTCATATTCGGCAAGGACATTTGAATACAACGCAAAGATTGTACGATAAACATGGGTTTGGATCTTATGGATGACTAGACTCGGAGGTTGAGATTCACCTTAAAAAATCAACCTATTTCTCTTATTTCAATGAAGTACACGGTAGCCGCAAGCGCCACTTTCTTCAACTTTGTTTGCCAACTAGCCCCTCGAGCCTCATTCTTTGTCCATTTAAGAGCCCTTTGAGTGTCACTGGCCTATTATGGAGGCTAATCCACTCTTGAATCACTCCTCAAATTTCCAAGCTAAAGGGGGCACTCAAAAAATAGGTGACCTGCTGATTCAACAACACCACCACAAACAAGTCGGGTCTATATCATGGAACTCTAACCGGTTCTTTGTATGGAGACGATTGAGCACTCCCAACCAAATAATGAAGGAGTGCTTGGGGGTATTGCATGGGCCCCAAACTACCCTCACCCATGGCACCAATGCACCGTGAGACCTTAAAAAATCATAACAACTTCGCGACCCATCTTACTTACCTCGTAAACTCTAACGATGAAGTATGGCTTCCACGGCTTGCTCACTATCCGCCTTATCAACCAAGACACCTCGGATTTCAAAGAGAAATTTAAAAACGGGCGTGTGTATTTCCCATTATAATTTGGGAAAATGCTACGGTCCCGTTACGAAACCACTCTGTCGGGATTTTAAACCTTTAGATCATCATGTAATTGTCGATAATAGTTGATCTAACGGTTACAAACCACGACGAAAGGGTTCCGTAACGGAACCGTAGCATCTCCCTATAATTTGATTTCACTCATTTTATTAGCTCTGTAGAGTGGGCAAATTTGGTGACAAGAAGATTCTAGAGTTGAATGTGCACAAAAATACTTGTTTTTGTTTAAATTTTGTATGTTGACGCACAATAGAGGAAATCAAAGGATCATCACACAGCATGATTTAAAACAAGTACAATTATACACCAATCTATGTTTGACCTTGTATCCAATTTATTATTTATTTTAAGTTGTATCCACGTTTGTTTGGTGAAAATAAATTCATTAAAATTATATATATACATGATGATAACATGCAAACCCCAATAAGATTCTCACAACTACGTGCCTCCTACTAATAGGAACTTCATCTTTCTACTTATATACCATAAAATTTAAAATAAAATAATTATATTATATTATATTAATAAGAAAGAAAGAAAGAAAAAAAAATAAAAAAATTATTTTCCACTTGAAAGTAATACAATTTTTTTAGCCATTCTTTTGCTCTGAGTTTGTTTGCAATGAAACCAACAATACAACAATTTTTTTTAATATTCAAAATCGATGACTTAACTAAAACAAAAATAAAATAAAATTAAATAAAAAGAAGAAGAAAAATGAAATCTCTATAAGATCCATGAAAGCTTGTAAATTCCAAGCCAAGGACACAATTATTAGGTAAGAGAATTATTCCCCATAACTGATTTAACCAACTTCTCTTCATTCTTCCTCTCTCTTTCACCTTCCAAAGATCTCTCTTATACTGGTAAAAAATGAGAGAAAACCTCATTGACATGGGATCATCCAACATCGGCTCGGATCTTCCGAGGGACGAATCCGTAAAATGCATTCTCGAGCGTATAGAAGTCGACACCATGGCAAACGACTCGGACGGGAAAACAGGCCCACGCATTGGAAGGCTCGAATCGGGCGTGGACCGAGGCCTCAGAAGCCTCCGTTTTCTCGACCGAACCACAACCGGAAAAGAGGAGGACTCGTGGAGAGCCATAGAGAAGCGTTTTCATCAGCTTTCGGTTGAAGGCAGGCTGTTCAAGGACAAATTCGGAGTCTGCATTGGTAACTTTTTCTTCTTTCTTTCTTTTTCTTTTTTTTCTTTTGGGTCTTGAAAATGGATTTTTTCCTTTTAAGAGGGGAAGATATGAAAATTTGATTTTATTTTTATTTATTTTTTTTTTTCATGAAGGGTTGGGGGATAGTAAGGAGTTTGCAGAGGAGCTTTACGACGCGCTGGCGAGGCGGAGGAACGTGAGCACGGAAAACGGGATAACCGTGAACGATGTTCGGGAGTTTTGGGAGGATATGACAAATCAGGACCTAGACACAAGGCTTCATATTTTCTTTGACATGTAAGAACCTTAAAGAATGGTTTTGTTAAGTAATTTTGTCATTTTTATCAGTTTGATTTTTTTGTGAAGTTTAGTGTATGTAAAGATGATATGATTCAGTGGCTTTGTAGGTGTGACAAAAATGGTGATGGTAGGCTATCAGAGGATGAGGTTAAAGAGGTGAGAGTGAGCATTATTATAAGTATAGCTGTTTATGAATTCAGATTAAGAATACTCTGTTATTTCCTGTTTTTAAGGTTCTGGTAATGAGCGCCTCGGCGAACAAGCTCTCGAATTTCAAGCAGCAAGCCGCCACTTATGCTTCGTTAATCATGGAGGAGCTCGACCCGGACCACCAAGGATATATCGAGGTAAACGAAAATAATATAAAAAAAAGTATCACAATTTTGATTTCTTCGTCTATATATATCCACACTCGTTGTTCGGTTTTATCAGATGTGGCAACTAGAAGCTCTATTGAGAGGAATGGTCGGTTCCGAGCAAGGAAAAATGAAAGCTACCCGAAAAACCGAGACACTAGCGAAGACTATGATTCCCAAGGAATACCGAACGCCCGTCAGCAAATTCGTGTCCAAAAATACCGAGCGATTCTTCGAAAACTGGATGAAGATATGGGTCTTGTGCCTTTGGTCCTTCATAAACATATCCCTCTTCATCTGGAAATTCAATCAGTACAAAAAACGAGCCGCGTTTCGAGTCATGGGCTACTGCCTCTGCTCGGCAAAAGCCTCGGCCGAGACCGTCAAATTCAACATGGCACTCATTCTCCTGCCCGTCTGCAGAAGGACGCTGACGTGGCTCCGCGAGTCTTTTCTCGGGACTTTTATACCCTTCGACGAGAACATTAATTTCCACAAAATCATTTCTGCTGGGATTGTGTTGGGTACATTGATCCACGTCGTAATGCACTGCACCTGCAACTTCGTGAGGCTCGTTTCGTGTCCCGATAATCAGTTTTACTCGATTTTTGGGCCAGCGTTCGACTTTCATCGGCCGAGTTATTTAGATCTCGCAGGGACCACGGTTGGGGTCACGGGGATAGTGATGCTCGTTTTGATGGTTTTTTCGTTCACGCTTGCGACTCATTCGTTTCGGAGGAATGTGGTGAAGCTGAGGTGGCCATTTTGCCACCTGGCGGGATTTAACTCGTTCTGGTACGCTCACCATTTGCTGGCTCTTGTTTATGTGCTCTTGATCGTTCATGGTTACTTCATATTCATCACCCGAGAATGGTACAAGAAGACGGTAAATGCCGATTTTACCACCATTTTTTTTTTCTTTCGGTTGAAATTTGAAAATGTCGCTTATAATAAGAGAGAATTTGCAGACGTGGATGTACGTGGCAGTGCCGATGCTGGTCTATACGAGCGAGAGAATACTTACACTTTACGATCACAACTATAAAGTTGGGATCATCAAGGTTATTGTCTGTTTTTGTTCGTTTTTGTGGAGTTTAATGTAATGTAAAGTCTCGTCTGCATTTTGTTTGATCTTCGTCTGAAAATCGCAGGCTGTGATCTATACGGGTAATGTGCTAGCACTGTACATGAGTAGGCCTCCGGGATTCAAATACAAGAGTGGGATGTACCTTTTCGTCAAGTGCCCGGATATATCGAACTTCGAATGGTAATCCGAACAAAAAAAAATCTTGAAATTTGCTTCTCAACCTGAAAAAGGAAAAGCGAAAAATCGAATGAAGATTTTACTTTTACAGGCACCCGTTTTCAATCACGTCTGCACCGGACGATGACTACCTTAGCGTACACATACGAACACTCGGAGACTGGACAACTGAACTCAAGAACCGTTTTGCAACGGTTATTTACTTTTTATCTTGTTATATGATTATGATTCTGAGGAGAAAAAACAGGAAAAACAGAATAAAAAGATCATATGAATATCGTGCAGGCATGCGAACCTCGATCGATCAAACCGAGAAGAGGTAATCTAGTGAGAATGGAAACGAAGGCATATTCAGAAACTCAACAAGAGTAAGAAAGTTTCAAAAAACACTAGCTTTTTAGTGTTTGAATATGTTTTATCTTACCTTATCAGCCTATCATATATGATATCTCATTGTGTATATAATTAACCGAGCCAGCTTCCCGCGAATCGTGATAAAGGGTCCGTACGGAGCTCCGGCACAAAACTACAAGAAGTTCGATATCCTTCTGCTCATCGGTTTGGGTATTGGAGCCACCCCTTTTATTAGCATTATAAAGGATATAGTGAATAACGAGTCGAGATATGTAAGCGAAGAACTACGAATGAGACCATTTTTTTTTTCGCGGTTCGAAATCAAAATGTGGTCTTTTTAACAGATTGAAAACTTGTTCAGGTACTAACAGATGATGCCTCTGGAGGAGATAAGAAAGGTCCCGAGCGAGCGTATTTCTACTGGGTAACAAGAGAACAAGGATCGTTCGACTGGTTCAAAGGCGTTATGGACGACATAGCAGAATACGATCACAATGTAAGTTATATTTTTAACTTGCATTGAAAAATTCAGCAAGCTTTTTTTAACTTCCATTGGGACTTGCAGCATATAATAGAAATGCACAACTATTTGACGAGCATGTACGAGGAAGGAGATGCTCGGTCAGCGCTAATAACAATGGTTCAATCGTTACAACACGCTAAAAATGGAGTCGATGTCGTATCGGAAAGCAGGGTATGTATATAAATACACACACTTTTCGACTCGGAAAGCATTCATTTTATTTAATTTTTATTTTAAAAATACCGATCACTTGCAGATACGGACACATTTTGCTCGGCCAAATTGGAGGAAAGTATTCACTCACTTAACTAGCGTGCATCCTTCTACCCGAATAGGTATATATATCAACTTTTAGTTCTCTGATATCTTACTGCTAGAAAATCACAGCTGAAAAATCGAGTTCGTTTTGAGTGTATTTTTCAGGCGTATTCTACTGTGGGAGTCCTACGCTAACGAAGCCACTCAAGAAGCTCTGTCAGGAGTTCAGCTTGAATTCGTCTACACGATTTCAGTTTCACAAAGAGAACTTCTAAAGCTTGTTGCAATGCTTTTTGGTCGCTTATTATCAGCATCGGCTTTTGATTGTTCGATTTTTCGAACCTTCGACTAGCATAGAGAAATTAGGAAGGTAATGAATGAATCTGGAAAGTGACCGAAAGATTTTCGGAACTTCCTATATTTGTTAAAAGCTTCAAAGTTCGATTAACTGCTAGATCACAAGTAATTTTAACTGAAAAGCCACCAGTGTTGGATGAACTACTACTAAGTCACCTCAAAAAATGACAGTAAAAGAGGCTTAAATCAAGACAATTAGGGCTAAAGAGATAAAACATACTCAACAAGGGTGCTTTATAATGTACATGAACATCACAAGACTCCCAGAACAGAAACAAAACCATTACTTGCACGGTTTTTACAAGAAAAACAACCTGAACCGAACGAGTTCACTTCAAATTACATGAGGATTGAGATGCCTTGGAAACAACCAAACTATTCCGCAACCTTTTAAATATAACAAATAAAAAATGAAACGAACACTCGAAAGACTGCAATCAAAAGAATGTCGAAGGGCCTAACTTCATCAGGAACATATTGGGCCTAAATGTCGATCATAAAAAGCAGAATAAATCAGCTAGAGCGTTTGAATTCTGCCAGTGGGCCCCTTGACAAGAACTTTGCAAATTCAGTTCATAGGCAAATGTTGAGACCAAATTTATCTAGAGAGAAAGATATTTTTACAGCAGTACCTTTCAGAAAACATTCTTCTGCAAGTCGTCAAGGCCTGGATCAGCATCAGTTTCTTTCTCCTTGAAAAGGGGAGAATCGAGCGTAGGAGGGTTCTGAAGGATTATTAGAGAAATTAGTTATTAATCTATCTATACTTATATGAAAAGGAAACCTATTTACTAAATATAGTAGATAGAAAAGTCAACTTTAATTAATGAACTTCTAACTTTATCAAGTAGTAATTAATGCATTTATAATTTTAATCAAGTTTCCTATTTTACATATTGTTTCTAATTCTTCTTATCTTGACATAAAAAAATCCCATAAAATGGGGTGAGCAAAAACAATCAAAATTCTGTTTCTAAAAACTACAAATCAATATTACGATTTTGAATAATACACTAACAAATTATAATATACTTCTTATAAAAAACTATTAAAAAAACTTGGTTCGTATATTTGTATGGATATTTATATTTTTTTAATATTATCTTTATGTTAAAAAAACTATTCAACACTATTCTTTTTTATTATATAATAAAATAATAATTAAATATTATATGATGAACAAGAATAAATAAAACTGTTACTTTTTTCTTATATCAAGAGATAAATTTATATACTGAAATTAAAGTTTTATTAGTATAAATATTTTAGTGAGATAATATATTAATTATTTTACAAGCTAGCCCTAACATACTCATATTTAAGTTATGGCTAAAAACAATGCTGGTTAAAAGATATGAAAAAAAAAAACTTATAACCTTATTATTTTTTAGACTTAACGTTGATCAAAAGAGGTAGAAAATAGGTAATAACACTATTACTTTTAAGATTTAAACGGACAAGGCTGTTAAAATAACTCATTTAATATCTATGTTCCGTGCATCGCACGGGGTACGTACTAGTTATTAAGAAATCAAGGGCAGCATTGAGCGTAGGAGGGTTATGAAGGATTAGAGAAATTAGTCATTAATTACTTAGAAATTAAGGGCGTGCTTAGATACAAATATATCTGCTCAAAACGAGTTTTTTTGGTTAACCATGATTAATTTAAAAACTGTGGTATGGTTAGTTAGTGAGATTTTGAGTTTATATTAAAATAATATTTAAAATAAAATAAGTAAAGTTTATTTGATGTAAAAGTATGAGAGAGATGAGGTGAAGTGATGGTTAGTTAATTATGTGAGTAGATGAATAGCGAATTAGTTGATGATATGATGTGTAAGAATGATTGGTTGATATTATTTAATTATATTGATAATATTGAAGATAGTGAGGACGGGTTCGAGTTAGATTTTGACTATGAATTGAGTATAAATTGAATTATATTATATACAAACACACCCTAAGGCTTCATTTAGATTGTTGGAACGAAAAGTTGAGAATTTTAAATCTTTTAATGCAATACATTGAGGATTTCTGGGTGAATTCCTTTAACAAAGATTTCTGGAGGATTTTCAAAACATTCTTACTTTGAGGCCATTTGAAATCCTCATCCAATTCGAGGTCCTCCAACCAGAAAGAAATTAATGGGTTCAAAAAAGAAAGAGACCCAACAAAAGGAGTTATGAAAATATTACCATGCAACGAACGAGGGCCCAATTGATACCACGGAAGAATGGGTGCTGCTTAACTTCATTCGCTCCTTCTCGTGATCCAAGTCTGTTTTTGGGATCTCTATGTAGCAATCGATACATTAACTGCTTTGCTTGGAGGCTCACCTGTAGGACAGAGTTTTTTTATCGCAATTGTGTTAAATTGCAAACCAAACAATAAATGATAAGAATATGAATTGAGGATAAATGATGATTGCCGTAAGATTGTATGGGCCACCAACCTTTTGACACTATTTTGTAGAGTTCTAAGAAAATGTAATGATAAGTGTTGCCCTTGCACAAAAATATAAGCAAATAAATAAAGAATCTAAAATAGTTAGGGAAAGGCACCTCTTTGTTCCTTGGGAATTTTAAATCCTTGTGAAGAACATTGGCAAAGGTCTTCTGCCTTGTCTTTCCCCTGAATGGCGTATATCCATAAAGCATTTCATATAACAGAATCCCTGCAGAACAACAACAATTAGTTGGCCAATAAATAAAGAAGTGGCTTGAGATTCGATATGTACGAACAACTGTTGTTGTGTGTTCTAAGAGGTGTATAATCTTAAAAACTAGTATTCCCGAAAGAGTCTATGAGGACATTGACCCTCAATGTGCTTTCAGGAAAATGTTGTAGTCTCGATTTTAGAAACCAGAGTTCAATCTGAATAGATGTCCAAAAGTCAATGACAATAGTATTGTGGAGTTCTACAGCAAGGGATTAATTGATTACGACATAAATACCAAGTTACCTGGAAAAGATATATCACTTATTATACCTACTTGGGAACTATATTTTACACCTTCTTGTCCAACAAACTTGGGTATACGTGCATGTATCAAATATTGATATATTGACTGGGATATTAAGGTTCTGGCAAGTGATCTAGACAAGACGAGCATATATACTTGCAGCCAGACTAAGTGATTAGAATAAAAGTAAGTACTGCAAAGTGCAGTTTCATAATGGGAAAATTAATTTAAAGAGCACTTTATGTCTAATCTGGGAGAGCCCAAATTACCAAGAGCCCACCAGTCCACTGCACTAGTATGACCTGCCCCAGTAATGATTTCCTGTAACATCAACAGTTTAACATGTCAGAAGTGAAAAATATGCAGCAATGAGATTAAACACAAAAGAAAGGAACAAAGAAAGCATTCCAGCTCTCTTCTCTTTCCCTCTACTCTTAATTCAAAATCATGAAAGCTGTGTATCTGGAAATTTAAAATTCTTTTAGAAACATTTGAAAGCTAAAGCTAGGCAAAAAGCGATTGCGCTATACGAATAACTAACATAAAAATATCCACTTTGAGACCAAATATCTGGAACATCCAACCTTCCAAGTAAGAAAAACATAGTATAACATCAACGGCAAGCAAATGAAAAGATAAATAAGTCGAGAATAAGGAAATAAAAGAAAAGGATGAAAAAAAAAAAAACCAAATTGTTGCATTGGACAGTTGAAAAATATTTAGGTATTCATCAAGATAGCAAAATGTCAAGCAATCAAATTATACATTAAGTTAACTATACATAAGCAGTCGAAAAACAATGTCGGCTAGGATATATGTAAATGGAAAGAGAAACAAAATACTCTGGTCCAGAAGATACTAACCGGAGCTATGTATTCTTCTGTACCAACAAAAGAATTTGAAGCTCTCATTGGTTCTGCCATAAAGACTGGCGCCTGCTGACCTTTCTGACCTTTTTGGTTCCTTTTCTTTTCATTTATCTCCGGAATTAAAAGCTGCACAGTACCCATTATAAGTAATATGTTCAATGATCAAGAGTCATCTTCTAATACAAGGCAGATTGTGGTAAAGGATGAATTGGCACCTGCGGCTTGCAAGATGTCAAGCAAGACAAATCAAAGTCTGTCAAGGAGATATGCCCATCGTCTTGGAGAAGAACATTTTCTGGCTTTAAATCCCTGTAGATTATACCTGAAGAAGAAAAGAAATTAAAAATGCACAGAAAGTAGTAAAATGATTGAAATGGATGAGTATACTTTTCAATATTCAAAAGAAAACTACACAAAACTCTACCTTGACAATGAAGATACTCCAGAGCCACTATTACTTCAGCTGCATAGAATCTACGCAAAGGAAAGAGAGGGGGAAAAAAAGAGTGAGACCTGTATCAGTTCCAATATCTATGGGTAGTATCAGAAACATAATTGCATGGAACTTCTCTCCTTTACCTACACTACATAAGAACTAGTATTCAAACAAATAAGATATCATAAAGATGGAGACCAAGCAAGCTAGATGGTCAACCATCAATAGGTATAACTATCGAGTGCCTGCAAGACATTGAAACTAAAAATCACATATCATCTTGATGTGATCTATATAAGCTGACATTTGGGAAACCTTTCTTCACATAATTGTGATGGAGTATCAATAAAAGACATACTTGACAGCGTCTTCTTTCAGAACTTTTGTTCGCTGCTTATCTAGAAGAAGAAAGAGCTCTCCACCAGGGCAGTAATCAGTAATCAAACAGATGTGGGTCTTGGTCTGCATAATAATTCGAGGAAAACAATTACCCACAAGTTTCAGAAGTGGATATAAACAGTAGGTAAAATTATCCATACTCTTTTAGTTAGAATGAGATACTAGTAAAAAATATCCAGTCTAGAAATTATGCATGAACACTATTCACCGTGAAGTGGTTTACATAGAAGCAGTGGATATTCTACTTTCTGGAAAGGAATATTAATATTACCCCACAGAATTTTCCAACGTGCACGCAAGTTGAATATACTAAATCTTATTGTCTCACCTGAAATGAAGCGTACAATGCAGGAAGAAAAGGATGGTCCAACATGTCTAGGATTTCTCTTTCTGCACAAGCTCTGTGCACCTGCAATACACGAAGAAATAAATACAATGACAGAAAGTATATAAATGCCCAGTACAAAAATGAATGATGGCAAGATGTAAGATGTTCCATAGAGACCAGAATACAACCTAATAATCACAATTCAGTTTGTTCCAAATTTTTTAATGCTGTGTGAGTCTTCATGAGTGAATGTGACTGTTAGATGGCATATTATGAGTATATGATGATAAACTGCTATACATCAAGGAGCCCCTATTGCTCACGAGAACATATGGCAGGCAAAGCAAATGTGACATTAAGTGACTGAATGACAAGGTAGCTCAGGCAGATCCTTGATCATTTTGATGCTCAACCGTCAAATTATGAAACTTAGCCTTGTGCATACCTTGTTTCGATTGAGTATGATACCCTTGTCCATTGCTTTCATGGCAAACAATTGCCCAGTCCCACATAGTTCTACTAGATGCACACTGTGAGGATATCAATAAGGTTTACCCTAATTAATCAAGTTGATATGTTTACAACTGACGAAAAATTATTGAAAACTTCCTAGGAACTAGCCAGGGGCGAACTAAGCCCCTGCCTAGAGGGCTTAGGCAGGGCATTAGAAATTGAGATAACGTTATATTTCTTGCAGTATCCAATCATCAATCTATTTCATGTCACATACTCACATGTATTAATATATCAACAGTACTTCAACAAATTACTATGATTTAACAAATATTGCATTGATAAACGTGTTCCAGAACTAATATATGCCACCCAACAAGCAAAAGATAAACAGGCAAAAATTAGATAATGTATATAAAAATAGAAATAATGGAAAATTGAAGGGGAGGAAGAAGAAGAAAACAGGGTATAGCACGTAAATAAGAGATTCTTCAACCCATATATGGTGTGTTGGAAACTGTATCTGAAGAGTTAGCTACTAGTTGAAAGCTTTTTGAATGTAGTGCTATGGGATGTGGTGTTTTAAAATAGGAGCTTTGTTACAACTATAAGCTAATTTGTCAAGCACCTCTATAAGAAAAACAAGAGGTTTTTTTTTCCTAAGTAGAAGCTAGTTTAAAGTTTAATTAAATTATATAAAGTAAACACAAACCTCCCAGTATCACCAGATCCCAACGGTTTTATCGGCTTGAAATGTTTTAGGCCAATCTCTTCTCCACCATCTAGAATCTGAAAAACAATAAAAATTATGCAGGTACTCTATTATAAAATTGGAGTATGCTCATTCGAAACTTCAGGAATGAAAATTATAAGCATCAATTACAAATGCAATACACTAATAGCAAGATTATCCAATAGTATGATGAAAATATCACTTGATAGATGAATCAAGCAAAGTTGACATTCATATTGTTAAATGCATTAATAACTTTAAACTAGGTTTTCTTATAGATATTTCATTCAGTACTAGAGAAGTACCTCGCGGTACTATCATGAAAAATATGTAAGCATATGCATATGTATATGTATATGTATATGTATATGTACGAGCTCAGTCAAACGTTCTACTAAGATATAACCCATTTGTAAAGATGACCCTTTCTTCTCATCAAGATTCCAAGTGAAACATAAGTTACCTTTTGAATAGCATCCCAGGAAGGGCTGTTCCTTCTGTGGGGCTTTGGGTGCACAATTTTTGAATGGTTCTTCCACAAGTCCTCTGGTTTCTGCAGGTGGAACCAAATCATGAGTTCCTATTGACGTCAGGAATATTAAAAAGTATCTAGAAAGTACTGGGACTGTACCGTATTGGCATCAGGAAGCTCTCTCACGGCTACGTCAACATTTTCAGCAGTTGTTTTCACCTAAATGAACCAATGCCATTATGAGACTTAATACGGAACTTATATGGGAGGAGGGAGATGAAGAGAGGGAGAGAGAGAGATAGAGAGAGAGAGAGAGAGAGAGAGAGAGAGAGAGAAGAGAAGAGAAGAGAAGAAGAAAAAGAAAAGTGGCATTCTCAAAATTAAGCAAAAACAAATAAAACGTGCAAGATAGATAAATCAAAAGAACTAATTAACCAAAACAGAAGGCAACAAATAAATAGTAGCTCAAAGGTGCAAACCAGTTTTGCACTCTCTGCTGCTGTGGCCTCAGGGATGCAGTTATGAAGTGGCTCAACATGTTGACTTCCATCTAATTGCACCCCAATAAAATATTGCACTTCTCCCTATTTAAACAGATAGTAAATAAGCAATTAGGAATCCATCGTGTTACCACTTATAAACAAAATCAGATGCAACAAAACTAACCTGACCACGTTACACATACCTTTTGATCACGCATAGGCTGCAAATGGAACAAATTCCAAAACTTTTTGCCTGTGAAATCAATGTGAAGGAGCAGGATATATTAGAAAAACTGGCAGGATATCAGAAACAAATGCATAATCACATATCAAATACCTTTTAAATTATCAACGGTTAATTGTTCTTTCAAATAGCAAATTATATTATCATGCCCTCTAACAGAGAACTATGGTCGTCCATTTTCAATAGGAACTTATACGTTCATGAAACTAATTAGTCTGCGAAGCTTACCGCTTTTTGTGTAGTTGATGAGCTGGACAGTGACCTCCGTTTGAGTATCAATGGCATGTCGTATTTTCTTAACAGTAGCAGGATCGGTTTCAGGACCCTGAAGAAATCTGCAAAAAAAAATGCACAATCATAAAATATTTGACTTTCAGACTTCCTAGGAACCATAAGATTCCACCTTCTACGTCAATGTTCCATGCTCGGAAAACGTCCCATACAATGACTTCTCGAACAATTTTGAGGTCCATTCAAGCAATCTAAAAGCTTATTGCACAAATAAAACAATGAACACAAAACTATTTCCATCCTTACCTACAATTCCTTCCCAAGATCTCTTCTCGGCTGTACTCTGTCAACTCCAAGAAACTATCTGAAGCAAATATCTGCTCACATCAAAAGGACCAAAAATTGCCATCACAAAAAGACAACATCGAAAAACCTTCCTCGAAAAACCCTCAGTGCAACCATACTTTTTCATCAGATATTATACTTTCAATTTGAGATGTCAAACTCTAAAAATCAACATAAACAAAAGTACAGCATTTCACACCATAAGAATTCGTGAATCTTAATATACTAACAATAGGATTGTCCGGTAGCCTTGGATCAGTAATGACGAAATTCTTCTCAATACGCTCAAGAGTGGTGGCCAAATCAATACCCTTTCTCATTTCCTTTTTCCTCACTTTATCATCCACGCTGTCCGGCCTTCCGTAGTCGTCACCACTCTCCGACGAATAACCGCCGTTATCATTCTCTTCATCTTCAACATCATCATCGAAATTTCGCTCCTCCTGCTCCGCCTCTAGAGCCGTACTCCGTCGCCGCCCCTTCTTCAGAATCCTACGCATTAGCAGAAGAAATTCAAAAAATTGGGGGAAAAGCTAAATCATCATATAACTTTGAGTTTTCTGTTAAACTTCAAATTTTAAAAAAATAAAATAAAATAAAAGGCAACAAATAGCTTACGCCATGAAAGAGCGGCGAGCGGGTTTTCTCTGGGGCTTTGGAGGGATCTCGTCGATTTTGTGCATGGCGGCTCTTGTTCCGGCGTGTGAGTGGCGCCGCTGGGGAGGCGGGGGGTTCTTGGAGCTGCGCCGCGTTTGGCCGTCGAAGATTTCATAGTCTCCGGATTTTCTGAGGATGGGGCGGGGATTTGTGGACTCGCTGAGTGCCCGGCCGCGGCTCGGCTTCTTCACCGCCTCCACCAGCTCTGTCACTGTGTTTGAAGCTATTTCCTTTTGTCGTGCTAACAAAATAAAACCCAGCAAAAAATAACAATAATAATAAATAATAATAAATGTTAATAATTATAGTTATTTTATATAATTTGATAAAAAATAATACTAATTAACTATATTGTTAGTTCTTGAAAATCTACTATTATTGTTAATATGTATGGCCTGTATTTTAAATGAAAAAAAAAATATGGTTTTTGTTGCAAGGTAATTAAACTTGGTGAATAATTATATATACATGTAATGGGAGATTCTACAGTCTTGTTACGGAACCATTCCGTCGGGATTGGTAACCGTTAGATCATCATGTAACTGTCGTAGATAGCTGATTTAACGGTTACCAACTTCGAATAATAGTTCCATAATCGGATTGTGACATTTTCCATATGTATAAGTTAAAGTACTATTATATATCTATTATTACTTTTTTACTTTAAATTCCCACATATTTAATGTACTTGTTTTATTGAATATAATTACCATCGTAGCGGATCAAAGATTCGGGTAACCCGTTGGGTCGGGTCATTTTCTCTTTGATTCCCTCTGTGTGCTTGCTTACTTCCACTTGCATTCTACACCATAAGTTACCAAAATTAAATTATGAAATGAAATACTCAATCACCATGCAATCATTGAATTAAATAATGAAATATTCAATCACCATGCAAAAATAAAATTGCATATCTCATGCATTAATTACAACATGTTTCGAAGCTAATTTTTTTTTTTTTGGTACAGAGACCTTCCGGTTTCTGGATCCACATGGAAACCGACTAATCCGGAATCGAACCGGGTAGGACCACAAGATTTCGAAGCTAATTTTGGTTGGTACATTTTAATTCATCGACACATTTTTTTTTTT
>CACSLK010024540.1:923916-935555 GCA_902706635.1 Striga hermonthica
AAAAAAAAAAAAACCCCGATGGGTAAATCGAAAACGAAACATCTCGACGAATAAAGTCGTATCGACTGCAAGAACCGAAGCTTTATTATGCCGCCATGCAAAAGCGCCGGAGGACCGAGACACAGTATCGTAGAGATTCAGTTAATTACTTTCGAGAAGATGGCCGCGGGTTTTGACGGAGCTTATTGGGAAACTGCTGGCCGGCGGCGATTGATTAACGGCGTTTGTCGATGATCGGAAAAAAGGACGGGATTCAACCGGTCTTCCCGTTCCCAATTCACCGGCCGGCTTAGTTTATTGAGTAGAGAAAAACCAGTGTAAAACCCTGTTGAGTTACCACGTTGCCATTAAAATATGTGAAGAGAGACACACACAAAAGCAACAAATTTAACAAATATTTTCACTTTGGCCCCCAATTTCTCTTTATATATCAAAATCAGATTCCATTTTGTCACAATTACATAATATAATATTACTATTTTGGGTCTCATGTGAAATAGTTGAAAATATAGAGGGCTTATTCAGTATTTCAGTTCACTTAATTTTTTAATATAAAATAACATGAATTGTTGTTCGACTTACTTTGAATTAAAATACTATTACAGGAAATTGTTATATTTTTATTTATAGTACTTTATAAATATGTCAATCGTATACAAAAGAATACAAATTTATTCAAAAATTACTATAGCATCCTTCGGGAATAAAAGAATTGTGAAATGTAAGCATTTATTATATTAATTTTGAAGGGGTGGATCAGGAAATACCACTAATTGCACACTAAAAAGTTAAATATGTTAATTAATTATATTCAATATTATTAGTATTCGATATGTGTATTTATACAAATATAAATAAAAAATTATAAGTTATTTATATGCATATAATAGTAAAATTATAAGTTAGATAATGATATTAAATTTTAAACATAGAGTATTATAAGTTATATTATGTATATGATATTATAAATTTTAAATATATTGCAGGACCATTTTGCAGGAGGATTTTATTTCATGAGATCTGATTTTTTCAATTATTTGATATATCTTTGTAACATCTAAAAAAAGATATTTGTAGTTATTCCTAATTAGTTGTGAAATATGTATTTATATAATACCAAAATAAATATTGTATTAAAATAAAAACAAAAACATTGGTGTTTCAAGACATAAAAAGACGTTACAGAAATGCGCTTCAACCAAAATGGGACACATCAAAATAAATCATGTAAGTGAATGTTAAATGACAATTATATTTTTGCTAAATTAACACATTTTCTTTATTAGATGAACTACTATTATGATTAATTGCAACTATATATATATATATACATATATATATATGTGTGTGTGTGTGTGTGTGTGTTGTGTGTGTGTGTGGATTGTATGTACACCAAAGCAAGATCCTCCTAATAAAGTGTTTATATTAACCATAACATTGTGATCTTATAGTTTTCTTTTTCTTGGCGTATGGATAATATATAGTAAAAATCTTATTTCCAATATATCTCACCGAAATATAAAATTTAGAATCTAATAGGAAATTGTAAGCTTTACAAAATTTTATAAAATAAAAATAGAAGTTTTTATTGTGAGAATTGACACTCTAATATTACATGGGCCACGTTAATATTTATTTATTTTTTTCTTCTTCTTTTTCTTCTTCTTCTTCATCAGAGACGTTAATATTTGACAATATTTGTCTTCAAAATCATCATAATTATTTATGATAGATAAATTTATTGTTTAATTATGGTTGATAATCCTTTCTTATTTTCCAATTTGGGTTGTTAGATATATATTTTTTATGAATAATCTTATAATTACTTCATTATTATTACTATTATTATTATTATTATTATTATTATTATTATTATTATTATTATTATTATTATTATTATTAATTTATATAATTTGAGTGCACATTCAATAAATTCAATAATTAGTAAAAATGAACAATATAATTATAAACTATTTAACTTATATATGAATAGCTATATAAACTGCATAAAATATTAAGAATAATGTAGCTATAACAAATTTAAAAAGCTGTGACCAATTAATTAATTGATAAAATATTAAACTATTATTTTTATAACAAATGTTCGCGCAATTTTAAAGAATTTGCTATGCTATTATAACCATTTAGTTATTTAAAAATCGAGTATTGAGAAAAAAATAATACATTTTCTAAATAAATAACTTTCATGTATTTTTTAATGTAAATTTACAATTAATTAATATTAGTGGTTGGCTGTGTGTATATAGTTGTTGGCTATTTGTTCAGCTAGTGGGTGTACTTTTACATATTTGTACGCTTTTATATAATATCTATATCGTTTTTGGGGAAAAAAACATTATATGTTAGAATAGTTACTAAAAATCTTACTCCCTCCTTTTCAAAATAAGTGTCGTTTTGACTAGATACATAGCAAAATGGATGAATCAAAAAAGTCAAAATGACACTTATTTTAAAAAAGAGGTAGTATTATACTTGACTAATATAAAATATGACGGTTAGTTTCACAATAAAACGAAAAAAAAGGCTAAAAAATTGCATTAATTAAAAAAAAAAAAAAAAAAAAAAGAAAGAAAGATCGTGTAGTGAGATGATAGCCTAAAGTTAATACATTTGCAATTGCTGTATGAAAGTAAAATATCTTGTTCCCAGAACTGAAGAAAATATTAATGCTAAACCCTCAACTGGAGTATAAAAGGTTTTAGGAGAAAAATAGTTACAATATTTTCCTGTCACACTAGTCTACTTCACTGTATTCATGTTAAAGATCAAAAGCGAAAGACTTTTGTCCCTTCCATAATGAGATCCATCTCGCCGGCAAAATTTTTCTTCGTCTGCAATACTTCCAAAACTTATCCAAGAAAAGGAAAAATCGACCAAAAAAAATAAAGAAAAAAAGAATATATATTAGTCATCATCATCGGCCAATGCAGCAAAGGAAAAGGGCCTGAACTTGTATCCATCCCCACTGTAGAACTTGTTCTGAAATTCCACCCAATGAAGACGAAGAGCATGGAGGAAAGCACTCAGAGTCTCCATCATAAGTAGAATAAACGCTGTTGCGAAAGCGAAAACTCCCAGACCCACTAGACGTATGATAATATTGTTGTACCTGAAAAAAAAAAAGTCTCGAATATTTGCCAATTACAGGTCAATCTTCGTATTATTAGTACAGTACAGCTCCCAAGCACGTTTAAGTAACTATCATATTTCGCTAGCAGTCTCAAAAATTGTCAGAATTGACTGTATTTACCCTTCGTTCAACCTCAGTTCAAATCACCATTTCAGCAAAAGGAAATGGGTAAAGAAAATCGGTAAAGAACTATAATGGAAACATATCTGCTGAGGACGCTCAAACTCTCTTTTATTACACAAGTCTGTAAGTGAACAAACATTTTTGTGCCAGTTACTTAGCAAAAATCAGGACACAAATTATTGGAGATCTAATCAACAAAATGCACAACAG
This sequence comes from Striga hermonthica, assembly GCA_902706635.1. Classification (NCBI taxonomy): domain Eukaryota; kingdom Viridiplantae; phylum Streptophyta; class Magnoliopsida; order Lamiales; family Orobanchaceae; genus Striga; species Striga hermonthica. The sequence goes on from CACSLK010024540.1 coordinate 927,401, forward strand.
GATTAGTTAAAATAAAAGTGCATTGGATCTATCACAGATGGTCAAACTAATGCAAGTAGTAAAATTGATTGCTCTCGGGTGCATTCTCCTACGAAAACTTACCCCCAGGCGAGAAGGAGGACCTTTTCATAGAAAACAGTGGACAGTTCCGAGTGAGCTAAACTGTAACACACAAACAAGGAAATGATCACAAACTGAAATTGAAAGGAACAAGTATGTGAAGAAAAGCGAGCTAGGATTACCTCAAAGCCCACAGCCGTAGATATGATGCAGTGTTAGAAACTGCACCTAATACAAACTCAATTGAATGTATCATCTGATGCACGAAAACTTCACTAAAGTTGAATTCCTCATGATGCGATTGTCTTGCAGAATCCGGCTCCTCAACATTATACATATCCGAGGTTCCAAGAATTCCATATTTCCTTCCTTGAAATCTCTTAGATATGCAAAAAAAAATGGCAAAGTTAATCACTAACTCGAAAGTTTCATGCCTTCAGAACCTATATGGCTGTTGAATATGGGAGCTGCTCGCATCACAAGCGAAGGAAGTCGGGAGAGATGATTTGTAAAAGATAATTGAGCCCTTTAGATAATATATTTGTTTTCTTATGAAAAATATAGCGCACACATATGCCACCGTCAATGCCACAAATATCACAAGTTATCAAACAAACACTTGTACGCAGTAAATATAGTCCCTGCTGTGATAGACCTTCAGTTTTAAAATAAAACGCAAGAGCTGATTTTCTAGGAGACTAGCAGCAGTAAGAAAATGGCACACAATTCCCAAGCCAGTTTTTTCATGGGAGGAATGCAGTCAAATTGCCAGATCATAAGAAGGTTGAGTGATGCAGATATGGCTACTCTGAACTGCTAAGAATCATGAATAATGTTAAAATCCGAGTAAAAAACTCTTTCGAAATGATTCTCAAAATGAAAAAACCAGGTTAAAGTCGAATTCACTCCAGTTTGGGACTAGAAGAATACGTGCATAACATTGATCATGAAAAGAGGGAAAGTCTTAACCAGTATAAAGTCAGGTGATAGGAAGGGAACTGTGTTTGAAAGCATTAAGTACAAAAGGCTCCAGCTTTCGAAAGGAAATATCTTAACATAAGAAAAACAGCCTGTAGAAAAAAGTACCTCAGTGTGAAGTCTCTTTAAAATAAAAGGTTTCGGAAAGAGCATCCATGGGACAGCAATAACAGCTAAGAGCAACAATATAACCTGCAAAATTCTCACTAATAATCAACTTCTGCTTAATCTACACAATTACATTTGTAGTTATATGAAATTAAAATCAAAAGATTAAACAAATGTCATGCCTGAAGTACACCCTGACCCCAGAACAGCTTGTTTTCACCCAAGTCTTCAAAAGGACTTAAGAACATGTAAATCATCACATGGTAGAGGTCTGCCTGAGAACCAGTACACCATTTAATGATAATGAGAAGAGAAAGATATCCAAACAGGCTGTTCAGGAAGATCATCTGTGGTACAAACTGATGCCTGGTAAGATTAAAAAAAACGAGTAAACCTCTAAAATGACTAAAAAATGCACCCCCCATACACCCACACAGACACCCCCACACACACACAGACAGGGAGAGAAAGGGAGAGAACAAACCTAATATCAAGTGAGTTGCTGAAGTAGCGAGCATTGAAATAACTTAGTATAATTCCTAAATTCATCTGTGCTACACCAAACAAAATAGACATCTTCATCTTGAGAGAGTTCAAGAAAGGCAGCTCAGAACGGCTTCCACGCCAACTTGGATCAACACCAAATGCATATGTATCTCTATCTTTGACTAAACCAACTGTATGAGCATCACTGTCGAAACAGAGACAGTGGACAACTGTATCAAATCTATTGTTATAACAAACATATCTCATTATGACCATCAGCGACACACATAGACAGTTAGAACTGATGGTGAAAGGTGCGGGACCCCCTTATTGATGGAGGACCCAAATAAACAAGCAGAGAAATATCATAAAATATAATATTTAGTAACACCATCAAGCGAGGCAAACAAAATAATTCGGCTGTCAAAACTTAGGGGTTAATAACATTACATTCACTTAGATAATTTACTGGGCTCCTACTTAGTCAAATTCCTATGATGTAATTAAGCCAGCACATGATATAACCAGTAAATTCAAAGGGCTGAATGAAGGTTTATCTGGAAACCCAGATGATAGAGCATTAAAAACTTTACCTGCATGTAGCATCCCGGCATTTGTAGGCAGAGCTACCAAATATGTGAAAAGGAACAGAAAAGAATTCATTGTATATCAATCCACAGTAAATTGAGAACAGGGACATCAAAAGAAGAACATATCGGCCACCAAATAGCATCTCCATGAAGCTGCCAAGTTTCTGATAGAAAAATGCATTTAAACTATAGGAGTCAATAAAGAAACAAAAGCAATAACTAGCATGGAAAGTAGCAAGCAGCACAGAAAATAAGTTGTCAACTAATCAAATTAAATTTTCTATCAACCATCATAAAAGAAAAACAGGCGTGGAGTTGACTTTTCCTAATTACTTCAGTTTATATATCTATCATTTTCAAGGAAGATGCCTCCTCTAGTAAGTAGTATAACACAGGTCATACCCATACATTAGCCATCAGTTGCTGCCATGAAGCTAATTCTGGTTAGCCACGTTGTTAGACCCCAACAAACTGGTACATATTTGGGTGTCGGATCATTTTCATCAAGAATACGGATCGACGTAGTTAATAAAAATGAACACAATCCAGACGCCAGACAGTCATAAATGACATTGAAATGCATTAAAATGGATGGCTTTGATAGGCTTTCATGTGATTCACCACTCAGTTGTCAGCGTAATTAGAGTGGAGCGGTCCGAATACTTTTGGAGGATACAAAATATACGTCTAGAGCTAACTAGAATGTAATCTCTTAAATCTGTATTTTTTATTAAATTATTTTATCAAGTTTTGTGCGTTACTTGGATTTTACTTGAATCAAGCAGACATAAGGGATATAGTGTGCTTTACTTCTACAACTAACCCTCTAGACAGCTAAAGATCAGGCAGATACCCAATGCAACAGATATAAGGGATATAGTGTGCTTTACTTGGATTTTCCACACTCCATATAGAATATATCTAAATGGCAACAAACACTTTTGGCCCATTTATTTCATAAACTACAAAAAGCTGTTGGAAAAGAAAGCAGTTACAACTATTTCTACTACTTTCACATACAAGTAAAGAAATTGTCCAGGAAATAAATCCACAAGTTCTAGTTGCCTTCCACAGTGAATTCTCAATGGTAAAAGACACAGTGAATTCAAATGAGTATAATACGATGCTGCATGGCATGCTTCAGAAAAGGACTGGACATGAAATAGCTTGCTAGCCCTCAATCGTTGGCTAAAATTGAGCTAAACAGACAAATTGCACGCATAGACTTTTAAATAGTTATGTTTATACAAAAATACAAACTTTGGGGCAAAATAATACAATACCTGAGAACCAAGTCTTCTCTCACGGGCTATAAGGAATAAAGCTCCCAAGAGTAAGCATATGCCATGACCCCAATCCCCAAACATCACAGCAAAAAGAAATGGAAATGTAACGACAGTATAAACTGCAGGATTTGCCTCCTGATATTTAGCGACACTGCAGAAATGAAGTGTTCACTCAATACTTTACTTTACCTTGTCATTTCATATATATGCTGCAACAAAAAAAAATATACAGAGCAAACATCACAGTTGTACCTCCAACCTGATAGCATAAAATATATCATGTCAAACCCCATCAACATCCAAACTATAAGATCATGGACATCATCAGAAATTCATTAGTCATTTTTTTCTCTAAGTAGCACCTACAACTTTGATCACTGGTTTCAATAGCAGGAGAAGCAAACACCGTTGTTTGGTAACTAGCTTTTATACGCTGAATTAGAGGTTTGACTAGTTAAAACCTCTAATTTCACTGTTTTTTAAACAGATGATTCAATTAGATTAAAGCTTATTGCCAAAAAGTTGGGTAAACCAACTTTTTATAAGAGAGGATAGTGAGAAGAGATGGTTGAAATTTAGATATTTCATAGATATAAAAAAAAAGGGAAAATAATAAATATGTTAAGCTTGAAATATAATTTTTTTTATTCATTCTTTCTATCTAATCGTTAATTTGTTTGGTCTTAATTAATTTGATCTCCCTTTTTTTAAGTTGTTGCACCCTAATTGAAGACATTTTCATAGAGTAACTCAAAAATTAAATAACAACATAATAATTTTATAAAGTAATAACTATTTCATGTCGAAGTAATTGTTATTAGACATTGTTTCATAAATCACAATATATATCAATATTGACAGCAAAAGATCGAATATCACATATAAAAACATTTTAATTAGTCAGATTTTCATTTAAGCAGCTATATTCAACTATCAGTTGTTTACCAAACAACAATGCACAAACCTTAATGCAATCAGCTAGTAAGACCAGCTAACAAAATAAATTATCCACTAATATAATCAACTATCTGTTATCTATTAATGGTCAAACATTCATAGTCCTCATATAGCGACACCAAACATGCCCAAAATTGAACAATGGCATCTGCCACACCAAAATAATTGGTAACCCAAACAAACATGAGTACTATAAAAAACGTTTGTTTTCATAAAAAAAAACCTTGCAGCATGTTTATCTACTCTTTGTGTGTTAGAACGCAAGGGGAATGATATAGAAAAAATCATTGTAATTCAAATACTATTTATGAACACATTTCCATATACATTACGTGGCCAAATTGATGTGATCCAAAAGAAAAATAAGTATCAAACAAACCATTGGTTGTTATTCTCCACTTACCCATAGGCATCAACAATTTCTTGATATGCATTGGTGAAATGGTTGGTTCTGAAGTATGTTGGAGGCAATTCCACTGAATCCATCACATGAAATATAATACCCACTTGAGAATTACTATCGAAAGTTGCACGTTGCAAAGCTTCTTGAATCTGCATTTTTTTTATCCTTTTAGCAAAATTTCACAAACCAGAAGTTTACTGTAGATTTATTTCAAAAATATAGATCTTAACGTAGCATAATAGAACTGTACCATTGGCTTTGCAAATACAGGACACCAACCCTCACCAACCAGACACTTCTTTGTGACGTCAAAATTCAACATGTTTAATGTGTCATAAATAGCCTTTTCCCTTCTCACCTAGAAGTTAAACATATGAAACTTGAGTTCCTACACTAGCATCCAGTGATATGAAGTGCAAATGAAAATACCAAAAAGTAATAACTTGCCATGTTCATCCACTTTGTAAGATGAAACCCAATAGAGGTGAGAGCCGCATCCCGATGCCGTAGTCCAGCCTCTAAGGTAGTTTCCAGCTCAGATAACCGTGACAAAACCTGGAAGTAAAATGCTAATAAGAATGGCTCTACTACATTGTACTGATCAAATATAATATAAAGTTGCATACAAGCAGGGTATGCCAGGAGATATGCAGGTGAAAATATTCATTAAGGTAGAACATATACCGAACCAAGATTCCATTTAGTAACAATGTCGAATTGTGTAAGTCTAGATGAAAGAGAGTGATTTTCTTATATTTACATATCTCGTCTAACAGACATTGGAGATTCAAATATCATAAGTGATCACGCACGAGAGGTATTTTTCAGCTTGAGGAGCTCATGCATCTTAATCAACATACAAGTTAAATACACTGAAGCAAAAGCACATAAAAATATAAGGAAAAGGAAAGGAACGCCTCTTTTATTTTCCGTCCACACTTCATATCAAATAATAATACAATAGGGATATCAGTGTGCCCCAAAATTTCCCAAAAAAAAGTGAGAAATTCAACACCATACTTCTCTAGTTATTTGCCTCCTCTTTGTCGTGTCCTCGGGAACTGGATAGCAGCTCGCGCCAAATGCTTCACAAATTTTCAGGACCTTTTTTCTTGCCTGCTCTCCAGAGAAGAAAACCACGAAAACGGTTTTCTCAACCTGCAGTTACAAAGGTACAAATCAATTATTCAAGATATTCTGTGTCTATTCACCATAAAGAGATCCAAAATATATATCCTGTCAGGGAGAAGAGATAACAGTCACACTACTATATTAGAATTCAGGAAAAGAATTGATTCCGCAGAACAGGGTATCCTTTTATCGCCTTTTTAATGGCTAAGATTTCAATAAAGAGAAATACTGTTCTGGAAAGGAAATTGGGAATGACCATTTCATTTGATGCAGGATCCACAATTTGATCATCCGCTGGCTCCTGATTGAAAAGCATATTGCCCCTTGTTGTACGAAATAACATCCTCTCAAATCTTAGAACTTTAGACTTACAAATGATTCCACTTATAAATTTAACACCAGATTGGTTTGATGATCCGGGTTGCATCTCCTGCACTTAAGAAGCTCTACATAAAATACAGCATCTGCAACAATTCACAACCTATAGAATTTCTTCGACGATAAAGAATCATAGAAATCAATACCTGCTCAAGCAGTGATGCGGCATCAGCAAAATCGTTGTCCGTATGGACATTTTCAGCTAATTCTGTCTCTTGAGTTGTAGAATGATTCCCACCAGGCACGAGGAAGCCACCTGCCTGGAATCACCATTAATAACTAACAGTACAATCGACAATGAAAATATGTTTCTCTGGGTCAGAAACAGGTGTAGGACACTGGTGCATATTCGGAGTGTGAAACGGCTAAAAAGGATCCTAATTTTGGCCATGGTCACAGGGCATCACTAACAAACTTGGATTCAATTACATACAAAACTATACACAATGTTGCATATTTTAAAAAAAATCATGAATAATATCCTTTCAATATAATTTGAACAAAAATTTCGAACTTGAAACAAACTAAATTGCAAGTCCCAGATTATGGGTGACCTTTATCGGCTTTCACATGGTACTTAGTGTAACGGACGTGAAGTGTGTGAATATATCTTGGAAGACAACTCTAAGATATCACATCATGTGCGGCGTCATATCAGGTCGAAGCAATTACTTTGGCTGAAATGAAGGTCCTGTGCAGTTGTGGATATAACAGTATTCTACTCCATATCTCCATGAAAAGAACCACACTAACAAAATATCCTGAAGAAATTTTATGAACTTTTTCCTTCAACTTCTCCAACACGTGATTGTATTTTAGGTTTTAAGCTGAAGAAGGCATTTAGATCGTCCAGCCTGAAAAATGAGTTATTTTTGTTCTTAACAATAACATTGGTCATGAACTCAAAAATAATATATCCACCTTACAGAACAGACATACCAAAAATGAGTAATATTCAATATGAATTACACTTTTCGAGGAATTCTTTTAAAGTCTTAAGTTTTCCAGTGGACATAAGTTCAAGTAATTAAATTACATATTCGACCTGAACTTCTCTATTTCAATTTGTTATTATTTTGTATCTCTGTCGCCTGCGCGATTTACATTTTCCACCCCGTTTCTTATTACGATATTTCACATCTTAGTTGCCTGTATGGATGAAGAAAAAGAGAGAAAACCTCAGTATTGTTGCCGAGGTGAATGAAAAAAGACGATTCAGTTTCTCCATTGTCACTGGCCTCGATGATTCTTCTCTAGTCTTCCACAATTTTGATATTTTATTCTTACTCCACTAACAGATTACGCTTTATATTGTAAGTGATTAAGAGAAACTTTCCACAATTTTTGATATTTTATTCTTACTAACAGATTATACTTTATTTTAGGTGATTAAGAGAACTTCTGACATCCTTCAAAGGATTTCAAAATGTTGGAATGTTCTGATATTTCCAGAAAATAAGAAGAATTCAAAAGAAAAGATAAAAAAAATAAAGGCATAACTATAAAATATTGTTAACGATATGAAGAGTAACAGAATGAAGCCTTCTTCAAAGAAGCCAAACTTGATAATACTATGAGAGTACCATTTAATACATGTGTGCATTCTCACACTTCACCCCTGAAATTTTTAGTGAACTTTCACTTTCAAAGAGAGTAATTTCGTCATGAACCAACAAAAGAAGATGGCATCAATAGTTTTCAAATGTACCTTCTGCAGAACCATCTTGAACTCAAGCAGCTCATTATATGTTTGCTGCAGTTTCTCACTGTTGCTGTTC
>CACSLK010024540.1:984745-996601 GCA_902706635.1 Striga hermonthica
ATGAGCGATGAAGATTGGGAGGAACTGGATTTGAGAGCGGCAAGCGCGATACGACTATGTCTGGCCAAGAATGTTCTTGCTAATGTGCATGGAATTTCGACGGCAAAAGCACTATGGGACAAGCTTGAGGAGTTGTATCAGGCTAAAGGCGTCTCAAATCGGGTGTATTTGAAGGAGCAGTTTCACACACTGCGAATGACTGAAGGTCAAAGCATCTCAGACCACTTAAGCGTTCTCAATGGGATCGTCTCGGAGCTGGAATCCATTGGAGTGAAGATTGATGATGAGGATCAGGCGTTGAGACTCATCTGGTCTCTTCCAACTTCTTATGAACACATGAAGCCGATCTTGATTCATGGGAAGGAGAAAATTATATTTTCTGAAGTCACTGGTAAACTTCTTGCGGAAGAGAGAAGGCTAAACGGTGGACGAAACAATTCACCGGAAGGTCAAGTCATGCTCGTCGGTGACGGAAAGAAGAGGAACTCCAGGAAAAGCAAGTTGTGATTTGCTAGACGTGTGGACAATCTGGGCACGTGAAAAGAAAATGTCCGAAAGGAGGAGCAGGTTAGGCAAAAAGCTCCAAGTCGGTAAGTGGAGATACCGAAGAAGCTAATTTTGTCTCTCTCTCCATGGATGAGTTTTGCTAGGAGAGAAAAGGGAGTCCTTATGGCATGTCGCTAAGTGTCATGAAAGAGGACGTGTTACAATTAACGAGTCCACAGTTTACACACGGGCATTGGTTTGGCGGTGATGCAAGGTGTGTGGTGGAAAAAGCGTGTCGAGGGCTGATGAACTTTCAGGAAAGCCAAACGTGAAAGTTGCACCATAAATTTCAGCGAAGTTATTTCGACATGGGCCGAAGAAATGCTTGGATGCGAGTCCGAGTGGATATGCTTTTATGGTGGAGCATGATAGCGAAAGCTATGAAAAATTTCATCAAAGTGAATAGTGGCTGTCAAAAGGGTCAAAATCGCAAGGTGGAGTTTGTTATGTTTTTGCTCTTTTGTCCCACATCGGAAGGGGGATGAGAGAGGAGGGGAGTTTTTCCCTATATAAGAAAGTGCTACTTCTTATGTAAAATCATCCCACAGAGTTATTGTGTTAACAATTAATCTCTGGTTAAAAATCCCTTAGGGTGAGAGTTAAGGTTAACGGATAGAAAATTCTGTGGGGGTAATTTTGGGTATAAGTTAGTGTAGAAAAATTATGTGATTGTAATTTTTTACACAGTGGATTTTCTACGGCCTTGTTGCCCTTGTGGTTTTTCCCTCTTCGTTAACAGAGGGTTTTCCACGTTAAACTTTGTGTTCTCCAGTTTTATTATTTCCAGCGGATCTTGGGCGGAGTTTCGATGTGGTCGGAATTCCCAACACAATTTTGGCTTGGCCAAACTAATTAAAACTAAATATGATTCTTTGAGATTTATTTTTTTCTGATAATATATGAATACTTATATATTATTTTATTAATATTTACGTGAACAAAATAACAATTATTATAACTTTTAATAATGTATAGTAAACTGCAGTCATTACTTAAATTTTAATTCATAATGCAACTTAATACTATTTTCACATACTATTAAAGTGTATAAGTATTGTGATCAAATTAAATGGAATCGTTGAATATTTTTAGTATCATCTTTTTATTATTTGAATTACAATTCGTGTCAATTAAAGCATATTAAAGCTGACATATATATATATATTTTTTTTTTTCTAGAAAAAATATTTTTTATGGGTAATAAAAAAAAGGCATTGATATTCTAATGTCTTAAAACGAAACGAACTACAATTTTTTAGTTAATTAATTAATTACATTTCAGAACAATGTTGTATTGACTACTGCACACTACACACATTATCAACTAAGAAAAAACATATATTTATCAACTAATAAAAATCATGTACATAAAAAAAAAAAAAGTGGTATGTAATGGTGTCATGGGGAACTATTTTCAGATAAGAAACAAAATTTCAAAACATTTTTTTATTGTAGAGGCGTATGATTAGTCAAAGTTCAAAAATTTCAACTTCAAAATTCAAAATAATAATTATCATGGATAATGGTAGTTGGTAAATTCAAGTTCCTTGACTTGAAAAACCTTGTTACGCACTTTACACTCGTGCAAGGGAAAAAAAAACAAACTTTTTTTTTTTTTAAACAACACCCGGAGCGTGGGTTAAGGATTAACCTCCAACCTGTATATAAAATAGACCTTAAATGGATTGAATGGTCACATGTCAGCAAGTTCAAAGTCCAATATACAATAAAACAAACAAACGAAAACAACCAAATAAAAAAGACAACAATAAATGACACGAAAATATCAGAGCCTAGTCCGAGAATAATCCAGGCGAAGAGTCGGCACACGGAATTCATTCTATTATGTAAAAAAAAAAAACTAAAAAAAAAATATTACATGTGTTATCTTTTATCATACAAACTTCTTAATTGTGAAATAAGATCAAATCATTGAGGCTGAAAAGTCACCTATCCAAATCTTCACAGCTAATAGATTAAAATTTCAAGCCTTAGTTGACATTTTTTTTTTTTCTTTTTTCTTTAAAAAATAAATAAAGACAATGAATTGTTATTCATTTTGGTGCAAGGAGTGAGTGGTTAATACTGGGACCCATCAACTGCAGGATTCTCGTATGTGGTCACATGGGCTTTGCGGGTGATTTAAGCTATGCCCAATACTATCAATTTTAGGTCACTGTCCTTAGCTTCTCCAATTTGCAGCCATTTTGTTCTCTTTTTTTGATTAATACAACGCCGTGTATTACACGGGTGCTTGCTAATATTTTTTTCTTAAAATCTAAAATTAATGAGAAAAAATAAGTGAAAATTTAAATACTTTTATAAAAACATATATATTATAATATTTTTAGTATGACACTTGTTTTGTGTGACTTACTTGTGTTATATTATAATAATTTTTTTTAACTTACAACATATAACTACATTAAACATAAATATATCAACTGAGTAATAATTTTATTTTTCTAATAAACTTTAATAAATATTATTATTTTTTATTATTATAAAAAATATAATATATTTATTTAATATATACAATATGGATGTCAAATCGAAGATCATGAAAAGATGATTAATTTGATATATTATATATGTAAAACCGATAAGAAATATAAAAGTTATCAATTTTTAAAATACATTTATAATTCAATAGCTAATTGAAGGAAACAAATCAAAAATCAGGGATATTTTAGTCACTTAGTGTCTCACTATGTAAAATTATAAGGAATTAAAGGGTTATATTAGTACAAGTGATATTAAAATACCTAAGTTAGCTAAATAATATTTATGGAATGTCCGAACCTAGATTATTAATTATTAATATATCAATATTATTTGTCCAAACCTAATTACGAAGCATGATTTTTAGCCAAGTAGGATTCCGAAGCACCAGAAACAACCACGCTTAGCCAAGTAGGATTCCGAAGCACCAGAAACAGCCACGTAGGTTCAACGCATTCAGTAATTATATATAGAGGGGATTTGTGTACTCCACAGCTGAAATGTCAATTTTATGATTTACATAAACTTTGTTATCATCATTATTACGAATTATGAGTAATATTGGTACTCAATATAGCAAATATGTTCAATTCTTAGAACTTAAAACGCTACTAAATCAACATGACTAAAATTTGCAATTTTGCATAACATTAATTATAATTTTTCATGTAAGGTCCAGCAATTTTTCATCCATCTCATTGCACCACACACAGCCCACAGGGGGGGTAACATAAAGAATAACACTATAAGAAACATTGTCAATAAAATCGGAAACAACAAACATAAAACATCTCATTATCATCACCTGACAATTAAATAAGTTTTCACAGTACAAGCGAAACAAGGCAAAACGTGAATACGTTCACCAACAACGCACGATTACCATTAAAACAGCAAAGCCATCACACAATCAGGGAAAGCATATGACCTGGCCACTCGGGCAGAGGCTCACCGATGCACGAGGTCATCAAATCAAATCAACTCAACGGCCACCCTTTTCAAATCCGATCCGAGACCTGCCTGACCCCCCATAGTCATCCCGCATGGACCCCGCACCAGCCTTCAGAGTACCCCCACTGCCCACCTTCTCCATAGCCTTCTTACCAGTCTTCACCTCCGTCAAGAACTGGTCCAAACCAAACGGATCTTCCTCGGGTGCATCCCGCTCGAACTCGACCGGCCCATCCCTCGAGCCCGCCTTCTGCGATGTGCCGGCGAACCCCTTGTCGGCCTTAAACCGCTCGGTCTTCATCAGCTTCTCGTACTGCTCGTCTGCTCCACCGTACATCTCGCCATCCGCATCCTTTTTAGGCCGGTACAGAGTATTCAGAGTAGCCTGAGAATTGAACAGACCCTTATCGTATATATTGTAGGAATCATCAGTGGCAAAACCGGAATCCATCCCCTTCTCCTGGTTGAAGAGCCTCTGGTCATACATAACTTCTCCACCTCTATTCCCAGTCGAGGCCATTCCAAGTGCGACTTTCTCACTAATGTCACGGTCCCTGTCCCTCGTGATCTTGCTCTTCTTGCCCATTGCGGCATCCTTTGCCTCCAGCCTCCTTTCCCTCTCCCTCTCTTTCCTTCGCTCCTCGCGGATTTTCTCTCTCTGCAGTCTCTCCTCTCTCTCCTCCCTCGTCTCTTTCGGGAAGTCCCTTGCACGTTCACTCATATCACCGTCATTATTGGTCCTCTCGGACGGCATAGTAACGGCAGCAACTCCAGTCCTTTCTGATCGGGCCTTACGGGCCAACTCCCGGAGCTCCATCTCTTTCTTCTCCTTCTCTTTCATCATCATCTCCTTCTGTACCTTGGACCGGACAGCAACAGCCTCTCTGGCCTTTTGCTCCGCAACATACAGAGCCTCGGACAATTTTGCGAAATTGTCGTTGATCTGAACGTCCTGAAGCCCCCGCCCATCGGCCGCCAGACGCTTGTCGAGCGGTATAGTGTAACCCTTGGGGTTCTTCCAGTTGGAAATGCAGGGAGGGATCTTCCAGTCCTGTTGATCCTTCACGGTCACAGGCCGGGGAGGGGAGTGCATGACTGGGACAGGTGGCGAGCCCGAGGCCTTCGGGACTCTCTTGTGTTTAAACTTGGGAGGCTCGAGAGGGTCCACGGGCATTTCCACCATGCGGATGATTCTCTCTTTAGCACCCGAGTTGAAGGCCGCGGACTGCTGGGAGGGTTTGTACTTGATGAACTTGGAGTCCGAGGATTGTGTGGGGACGTTTTTCGGCTGGGCAGCACTTAATCGGACATTCACGATCTTTTCAAGGGCAGCCTTGGTTTCTTGGGTGGTCTCCTCGATCTCTTTCTGCTTCTCATCCACGTCCATCACGTCCTCTTTCTCCTTATCCTTCACGAAGATTGGTACAAGGTCTGAGTGCTCGGAATAAATAATCTTCTTCGAGTTCTCATTCTGCCTTACGATCGAGTCGTATCTCAGATTACCGTGCTCGTCCACAGTGAGGGGCAAGGTTTTCCCACCAGGCTTCTGGTTTGTGCTACGGCCCATGCCAAGAGGGTACTGTGCGTAGTGGATTTCAGGGAATGCACCTCCATCTCCGAAATCCTCGGGCTTTGATGGCTTAAATCCGGCCCGTTTCAGGTAAGGAGGGACTTGCTTGGCCTTGGGAGCTTCAGATTCCTCGGATTCGGACAGACTATACCGGCTTTTGAACCAGGGGTCGTTTGAGTGGTCGTAATTTGTAGTAACAGAAGATTTTGGCTTTGGAAGAATGTCTTGTAAAGCAACCATCTTCAAAATCCGATCTCAGTGTCAGGAATCCTACAAAACACCCCACCAAACAATATATATAAACACTAAACAATCACACTTATACTTGAAAAGATTGAAACAACAGCTGAAACGTTTTCAAAAGGAAAAATGTATTACAAACTTTTCAAAGACCCTGCAAAAAAAATGAGCAAGCAATAACTCTAATTCCAGAAATGTCTGTATAAAATATTGAATCTTTTCAAAAGAAAAGGACATAGAAAATTTCATTCAGGCCCAGCAAATTAAACAGATAAACAACTAAACGATTACTTCAATACGTGAAAGCAGACACCAAAATACGAAGAAATACATAACAAGCTGATCAAGAATTTGAATTTAAAAGGTATGGATGATTAGAACAAACAAACAGTAGGAAAAAAAGAACATTCGAATATCTATCTTCTCTGTATCGCTCCAATTTTATCGGATGTCCCCGAAGGAACAAACACATTCGAAACTACGTAAAGACTAAATGATTTGAAAATCAAACAGCTACGATTAGGTTAACCCCATCCCATTACCAAAGATAATCAGGAAAACTTAACCCTATCTAAACAGAGTAACACAAATCCAGTTGCTTCTGCCTTAGAGTTCGACCACAGCTACAGAAGGTCAGGACCGGCATGTAGATCAATAGTCCTCAGGCGACGTTCAGAAAATTCACCCAAACATACGACAGATAGATACAACATCGAAACAGAAAGATATAGAAAACGGATATCTCAAAAAATTTAACACATAATCAAAATCATGGAGGCGAATAACAACTAGTAAGAGCTTCTCTGATTCTTTAGCTTCACAAGCAATGGCTTTACACCATTTTTAACACACACCAAACATATCTCAAGGAATTTCGGAAACAGTAATTTGGGAAATTATGGTTTCGGAAGCCGGACTTTACCTCTTAGGAGCGTTGATCAGGAAACCAAGTTCGCCGTGCCGGCTGCGTTCGCCGATCGAATACAGGCCAAGAGCCAGGTTCGGATAATCCTGTTCTTCTATGCTCCGTCGTGCTTTCTCTCTCTTCGCCGCTTATAGGGGTTCTGCCCTTCTGCAGATCAGCCTATTCTGGGCCCATTGGTTGGGCCTTTGTGCATCAATTTATAAAAGACATATTTTAGCCCATTTTAACCCACCATTTGGGCCCCTATAATATATGGGCGACTGGTTGTACTGTGACATATTGAAAGGCTGAGTTGGGGCGTGCTTGTTTATTAATTTATCATGTTTTTATTTTTATTTTTTAAACACAAGAATTAATTTTTGTATCATTAATTGTTAGTGGTATTTTGGAAATTATATTTAAAATAAAATAATTAAAATTAATTTGGCGTAGCTAAGAGATAAATTATTGAAAGTAATATGTAGTTAAAAATTATGTAAGTTTATGAATAATAAATTGAAGTTGATGTGATTTGTAAGAATGATTGATTGATATTATTTAATTATATTGATAATATTCAAGATAGTAGAGTTGAGTTAAATTCGTTCGATAATTGCATTTTGTTCGATAACTAAACGAGCCTAATTTTCTTTTCAAACTCGAGTCAATTAACAAACGAAAGAGCTCTTGTCGAACACGAATAAACCTTTGGTCGCTAACGTTTGGTTCGTTAATGCCCTATTTTCAACCCATCACCGATTGTAGTGCATTAATTAGAGTTTTTTCTTCTTCTGTTAGATCAACACACATCTATGTTGGTGACTTGGTGTTGGTGTTGGTATTGATACAACGGTAAAAAACTAATAGATACAGTGAGTTCAGAGCCAGGATCTCGACTCCTCCAAAATTCAGTGAATTGAAACTCTCGATCGGGCCCCACACACACTACAAAAATACAGTCACGAAAAGGGCCTCCACTCCTCCGAAATATACAGAATTAAAACTGTCGACGAAGGGCCCCACACACCACATAAACTAATAAACACATGTCCAGTTTTTTTCCGTGCATTCATTGAGTTTTTTTTTTCCTCACGTTGGATCAATACACGCTTGTGTGGGTATGTGTGCATGTGTGTTGATCCAATAATAAAATATTTAGTAACTAGTCACATTAAGGTTCTCGACTCCTCTGAATCCACCGACTCGAAACTCTCGATCGTAGGCCCCACACACCACACACACTCCAAAAAGACGATCACGGGTAGGGTCTCGACTGCTCCAAAATCTACCATTGAATTGAAACACTCGATCTCGCGGGCCCCACAACTCACACACACTACAAAAATACAGTCACTGGTTGGGGCTCGACTCCTCCAAAATCCACCACCGAATCAAAGCTCTAGATGGAGGACCTCACACACCACACAAACTACAAGAAACACAGTCACGGGTAGGGTCACCACTCCTCCGAAATCCACCACCGAATAAAAATTCTCGATTGCCGGCCCCACACAACCACACACACTACATAAACATAGTCATAGGTAGGGTATCGACTCCTCCAAAAACCACCACCGATTCGAAACTCTCGATCGTAGGTCCCACATAACACCACAAACTACAAAAACACAGTCACATAGCTAAGGTGTCCGACTCCTCTGAAATCCACCAATGAATCAAAACTCTCGATCGTGGGCCCCACACCCCCCCTCACCACACACACTACAAAAACCCTCCCACCCCAACACTAGACCAAGAAACAAAAAGTTTTTTTTAAAAAGAAAAAAATAAAAATAGTTTAGAGAGAGCGTATGGGCACAACAAGAAGTAACCACCTAATTGGCTTCCTCAACTTCCTCACCTTCCTCCTCTCCATCCCCATCCTCTCCGCCGGCATATGGCTGAGCAGCCGCGCCTCCGCCGCCGCCGCCGGCTGCGTCGGCCTCCTCCAGTGGCCCCTCATCCTCGTCGGGGCCGCCATCATGGCCGTCTCCCTAGCGGGCTTCGTCGGGGCTTGCTACCGCAACACCTTCCTCATGTACCTCTACCTTTGGGCTATGTTCTTCGTCGTGGCCGCCCTTGTTGGCTTCACCATCTTCGCCTACTCCGTCACGGCCACTGGGTCGGGCCGGGCTGTCATGGGCCGGGCCTACATGGACTATTCCCTCCAGGACTACGCGGGCACGTGGCTCGCGGGCCGGATTGCTGGCCCGGGGTACTGGGGAAGGATCGAGGCCTGCGTTAGGGGCTCGGGCGCGTGCCAGAGACTGGGCCTAGGCGAGCCGGCCCAGCTGTTTTACCTAAGGAGGCTCAGCCCTATTCAGGTGCGTGCAAATTAATAAATAGTTCCCATTTTCAAGTACGAGAAAACTATGAATATAACAAAGGATACTATTTATATTTTACTGAAAATTGGTAAAGTGAATAATACAAAATAAATGTACATTAAATAAAATTGTTAGCATAAAATTACATGTGATAATTATATTTTTAGTAAATTTGTATTTGAAAAGTTTGTGATTAAACAGTAGATACAAAACGAGAATGAATTTTTAAATATATAAAAAAGGATAAATACATATAAATAAAATTTAAATATTTACAAAAAAGAGTATTAGGACTGTGCAAAGTAACGCATGAACCATGTCCAAATTTGTCTTGTCGTTTAATGAAGTAGATATTGCGCTTCTTTGTAATTTAGAAGTCACTTTTGTCTTCTTTTGTTTGGTTGATGTAAAGTATAGATTTTTCTTTTCGTTGAAATCTTAACAGTAAAGAAATCCTTGGTCACAATTTAGTTCGGTTCATTAAGGCTTGACTATGATTTGTTCGTTTAGCTAAGGCTCGGTTTTTGTTAAGGCATGAGTTCGATTCTGGTCGTTTAACTTGGCTCATATAACATTATCATGTAATTTCTTTAACTTTTAGCATAATTCAACTTGTTAAATCTCGAATTCATTTTCATTTTTTTTTTGGTACAATTTGAAGCAAAGAGTTAGATATATATTATAGGAAGATGTTACGGTCCGTTACGGAACCATTCCGTCGGGGTTAACGCCCCTGCAATCAAACTAAAGGTTTAGCGTTCAACTATCTCTGACGGTTACATGCTGATCTAACGGTTATAAATCTCGACAGAATGATTTCGTAACATGACCTTAGCTTTTCCTTATATTATATAGATTCCTTGCAGATTGGGAATTTTTGCTTTGTCTTTTCATTCTTCTACCATCTCAACTTTATTCCCTAAGCCACTCAACTCTCTTTTTCTCTTTACTAGAAAGTTGGTGCCATTTTGTTACAGCTTTTTCCATTCCAATCTGCAGGTTTTTCACTTTGAATCTTCCTTTGATACAAAAAGACCAAAAAAAGGTTCCAATTGACACAAAATTTGATTTGACATTTGGTTAAGAACTTATCTTTTATCTTTTATAAACTTTGCAGTCCGGATGCTGCAAGCCCCCAACGTCGTGCGGCTACACGTACGTGAACGAGACATTTTGGGCCGAGGAAATTGGGCCCACTGGGCCCAACCCGGACTGCCTGAGATGGAGCAACGAGCAAGAGCAGCTCTGCTATGAATGCGGGTCGTGCAAGGCCGGGGTCGTGGCCAGCCTTCAGAAAAGCTGGAGAAAAGTCTCGATTATCAATGTAGTTGTCTCGATTATCCTTGTTTTGGTTTATGTGATTGCTTGTGCCGCTTTTAGGCACAATAGGCAGCTCGATAACGATGAATCCTATGGCCATGCAAGGATGGTGAAGGCCAGGCCCGGATGGCTCGGGTTTTGAATTCAAATATTTTTCGATTCGGTTTTTTAGTACTTAAATAAACTCTGTCGAAATGTTCTGTTTTCATCGGTTAATGACTCTCGATCGATGCTAAGAATGTTTAGTTACGAAATGAGGCATTGAAATAGTTTACCGACAGGTACAAAACGAACAAAACTTAGATTCAGTAAATTTTAACGAACGAAAGAACGAACAAAACTTAAGACGTCAGCACTTGCTATATACTGATGTCATACTATTCCTGCTCGTGCGCAAGTACACAAGTCCGACCAAGTTTCTGCAAATCCCAAAAGGACAGTGTTTTCGGATATCAGAAAATCGTGAAAAAGTAACTGGAAAAAAAAATTTAAAAATTTGTTCAAATCCAGTTTTCCTTTTTTTTTTTTTACCTGGTTTAAAGAAGAATCGCTTTGTTTCTCTAACTCACGTAACGTGTCCAGAGTGAGACCAAACCATTCGTCTATCCAACCAAAACAATTTCGATGACTCTCAATGAAAAGTGCCCTTTCTCCCTGCAATAAACTCATTATTATTGAATGCTTTAAATAATTTGCGAACCTCTATTTGAAAATTTTCGTGTTCATCTTTAAACCGTGATGTTTTTGAATGCGAGGAGAACAAATTACTCGAACAAAAAATAAACAAAAAAAAAATACCGCAAGCAAAGCTTGTTCGATCCTGCTGCCAAAGCCCCAGTAAGGAGCATCTATTGTTACCAACTTATAGGCCGTCATAACCGGATTACATTCATCCTGCACGAGTCAATCGAGCTCCTGGTCAGTATTGTGGGTCAACCATACAAATAATAACTAGACTACAAAAAAATATGAGCTGATAAGAACCTGCCATCCATCTAATAGTGGGCCACGTGAAGTTTGATCCGATTTGAACTGAGAAAAATCAAAGCCGCTAGTTCCAATAACGTAACTCCAGTAATCACTCGTAGATGAAACTATATCAAGCATTTCGATCTGCCGAACGGCTAATTGCTCTTTAGTGAGGCCATGCACCTAGTAATTAAACAGAATGTAGTGTTGGAAAAAAGAACATAAAAAAAAAATATATTACAGCGAACGGAGTTTTTATTTTTATCCACCCCCGAACCATATAAGTTTGATGTCTGAACTTACATTTTCTGATAAACCACGATCAGCCTTGTGAATAGTTTCTATCGTTAGAATGAACCTCGTGAAATATGGACACTGAATAATAAGAAAATGAAAAAAAAAAAGAGAAATTCACTCAGAACTTTATCATCATACAACAGGATAGAATTTCAAGAGCTTTTACATGCATTTACCTTGATAACTGCATGAGGCGAACGAGATCAGCACCAAATGACCATGGTAAAAAA
>CACSLK010024540.1:1002237-1014221 GCA_902706635.1 Striga hermonthica
AGACTTCACTAGTATATATATAGGAATACGTGGCTTAACTCCAGAAATGTTGAAAATAAGACGTGTGCAGATTATGTCATTCTGTGTTTTCTAATTCATTATGTGTAATCTTGTCTTTTAGTGCGGAAGGTCATATTATGTTCGAAGGGACATGATTTCAAAGTAGAATGGAAATTGATATCTGTTTGCCTTCAGATGAAGGTCATAGTAAGTTCAAATGACATTCTTTCCTTGTACATAAAGCTCCCCATAAGGTTTCACTATAGTTTTATGGGAGTTCAACATGGGTTTGTGTGGAAATATTAGGTCTATATATTGGTTAGAACTGTTGTGACGTGGCCTAGGTAAGTGACGGCATGTGGCCAAGAAGAGAGTGAAACCTAGACTTGTCAGGTCGGTCACAAGAGAGATAAAACCTGACCTAGCAATGAGACAGATGCTGCAGAGAAATGGTGGAACCAAACAGTTCGACAGTGTTCTGCCGAAACAGAGCTGGACGGTCACCAAAAGACAATAAAGTAAAGCTCCAGAAAATCAGAAGAAACCATACCCTATTAGCTGTCTGTTAATGTCAAACCAATTTGTGCTTACCAAATAAGAGAGCTAAAAGGACCATACTTTGGCTTTTATAAATAAGAGCCCTTGATCTCATTTGTAGACAAGAAAAAATTAGGCAAAGAGTTGGTTACAAGCAAGAAATGTAAGCTCCAAAAACATCCAGTGTATCATTGAGTAAATTCAGCAAAATTCTTCAAATCCAAACTTTGAAGCGCGGAATCACTTATCAACATATATTAGGATAGAATTAATAATCGTATGGGAGATCTGGATAATTGTCCTTCATTCTCGTTATTATTGTACTCTTTTTGTTCCTGATAATGTGGAGTTTGTTTCCCTTTTTTAGTTAGAAAATCCAGGTTCCCTTTTATGTAATTGAATTTGTTCACTTATATATTACTTATGAATTTACCTGTATTTTGATCTCCAAGAAAGAGAATTTCATAGTTTGAATAATAGAGTTATGGACGTCTGGTGATTAATATTTCACATTTTCTTAGCTTCGTTTTTCCTCCTCCTCCTCTACGAATTCACTTCACATTGAGACTTTCTCTGTTTTATTTCCAACTGATCAATGAAGTCTAAATTCTTTTTTCACAGCTGGGCAAGAACGCTATCGAGACTTTGTTTCCCATGATTAAACTAAGCGCTCTTCAATATTTTTCATGACCTCATGTTGGAACACAAATGCACTAATGTTTTTGAATAATTGCTCAAAAATGCAGTTATTAGGTTTAAAATGTTCATGAATTGTAGGTAACTGGCAGGTGGTTAGCAAAATCGAGAAAAGTCTCTGCTTTAATACATCAAGTCAAGCAGCTCAGAGAAAGATTTGATTACTGCCAACCGTATCTTGTAGCTAGAAACGACATAAAATTTGCATTCAAACTAGCAAGAGAAGCAGTAACATCTCAGGCCAGTAAGCCTCAAGAGCTCAACTGCTCAGGAACTACAGAGACATGTGTAATTTGTACCGAGGACACAAATATTGATCATATTTTCCCTGTCGACAACTGTCTGCACCGCTATTGCTTTTCTTGCATGAAACAGCACGTGGAAGTGAAGTTACTCCATGGGCTTTTGCCCACATGTCCCCACGAAGGCTGTAAAACTGAACTGAAACTTGATAGCTGCAGCAAATTCTTGACGCCTAGGTTGATTGAGATTATGAGCCAGCGTATTAAGGAGGCTTCAATTCCAGTCACAGACAAAGTCTACTGCCCTTTCCCGAAATGTTCTGCTTTAATGTCTAAGGGAGAGGTTTTGGAGTTCTCTAAGAAATCCATTAAGGGAGTAGAAACTTTCGGAGCCAGAAGGTGCATAAAATGCAATGGCTATTTCTGTATTGACTGCAAAGTACCTTGGCACTACAACTTGACGTGTTCTGACTACAAAGAGAAGCATCCTTATCCCCTGCCGGAAGAGGCTAAATTAAAGAACTTGGCTGAAACAAATTTGTGGCGCCAATGTCTGAAGTGCAACCATATGATTGAACTTTCTGCTGGGTGCTACCACATGACTTGCAGGTACCGTGGCTAAAATACAGAATTTATTTATTTATTTGATGTCTGTTTGATTGGAACATAACCTTTTTCCATCCACCCATATTAAGTGTTTCGTTTGAGCATTCTTCTCAGTGGGAAAAAGAGAGAGACTTCAATTTTTCGGTAAGAGAATGACATTGTTTTTTGGAAGAGTAGAATCTGTTATACTGTGTAGTATGAACTACGCAATAATTCTGTGCGTGTGTGTGTTTCAAGTTTAAACTCTGATTTGCATCTGCTTTTCATCAGCTGACTTGTGGTGTTACAGTACCTAAAACTAAAACAAAGAAAGGAAAATCTCTTTGTAAGAGCTATGGAAAAAAATAGTTGGTCGACATATTACGGTTTTTTATGCGCAAGTACATTTCAATTTTGAATGTTTGATGGTGCTTATTCCCTTCACTCCATATAAAAAAAAACATTCTGGTGGGCCTTCAGGTGCGGTCACGAGTTTTGCTATAATTGTGGTGCTGCGTGGGAAAACAAGAAACAAACTTGCTCCTGTCCACTTTGGGATGAAGATTACATTTTAGATGATGATGATGATGAAGAAGATTTTGACGATGAAGATGAATTTGATGATGAGTATGATGAAGATGAAGATGAAGAGTTAACATGAGGACGATGATGTATACATTCGATTCGTGTTCCAATGGATATTTATGAATTTGTTGTACTTTAGCAGATTTTATGTTTTCAACGTCATTGCCATCGTTATGGTTATGTTTCTTGAAGAAGTTTTATAACCATCATCTCTTTTTGGTGATTCAAAAAGTACCAAAAGAATCATTATTCACCTGAGATTTTTCACCAAATGTCGGTTTGTAGTTTCTGCGCAGGGAACGGAAATTTTACCGATGGAAAAGGATATATTTCTTGGGTGAATATTTTTTAAGTAAAATATATAATAATAATTATAATAATTACTTTTTAATTTTAATTGTTAATAACATTTTTCATGCATTTTTTTTTCTTTGTTTCATTTTCAACAAATCTTAACTGAACGAAAAAAATTTGAAAAATGATTAGCCATAGGATAACATCATTTTCCACAACTATTACAGCTAAAACACAACCTAACATATGAGGGAAGGTACGAGAAATTTGATTTTTATTAACATAGAAAAAGTGAAAGTATGCAACTTCAACCGAGTATGGAAGCATGCCAGTCGATATAAACACGAAAAGATTTTGAGTTTCGACCAGGCCAAAAAGATAACCAGTTAACCACTGATCCCGTACAATATTGAAAAAAAAAAACCATTTACCAAAAGTCACATCAACCGGGCACCACTAACAATCAAGAAAAACTTGGCAAGAGATTGAAACTGCAAAAGGACTCTCCCTAATGATAAGAGCATAAGGATCCTAATTTGCACTCCTTGTCATTCTTGAGGTATATTTTACTGATCGCGTATGATATTGCGTTCGTCCCATATAGGACAAGTGCAGCTCGCTTTCTTATTCTTCCATTCGGCCCCGCATGTATAGCAAAACTCGTGCCCACACCTGATTCATTTCTCACAAATATTGTTCATCAAAATTCTTTTATGATTATGTGCACGGGATGAAAATTTTACCAGCGAACAGTAGTTAAAATGCACAAAATGCTGACTATATATCCTATTATCAAATGTTATAGTTTTGGATGTCAAAATTAAAGTTCATTGCAAATCAAAGTGGGGTATTTCTTTTAAGTGGGTGGATGGGGTCATCTTTAGTTGTGAACGAAATGAGAAGATTAGACAAAGTAAAACAGAAGAAGATCCAATTTTTTTGGTGCAAAGGCTAAGTATATAAAAGTGCCATTTTTGTTTGGATGAAGCAGTACCTAACCATTTCCTCTTACCATTTGTTCTAAAGAACATGTCACACCAATATCGAGTTTTTAAACGAGTTAAGAACAACAAACCTGCAATAAATATGGTAGCATCCTTCAGAAAGTGAAACCATAAAGCTGCACTTAGGACACTGACGCCACTTTTTCTGATTAGCCAAACCCTTCAGTTTCTTATCCTCCTTACCTGGGTAGGGGTTTAGTCTTTTGAAATCAAAGCAACTCATGTTTTCATGCCAGGGGACTTTACATTTGATGCAAAAAAAGCCACTGCATTTGGGGCACTCTGTGGCCCCGAGTAGTGATCCTCGAAGCTCGGTTTTTGAAAACAATGCCGAACACTTAGGGTAGGGACAATAAACCTTATCGGCCGGAGAAATAGAAGATTCCTTCACGCGTTGGCTCAACACATCAAATAATTCTTGAGTTAGGAATCTTTTGCAGCCATCGAGTTTTAGTACTGATTTGCATTTCTCGAAAGGGCATTTAGGTAGGGAGCCTTCAAGCAACTTAAATTGCACGTGCTTCGACATGCATGTAAAACAGTACCTATGGAGACAATCTGGAATCGTGAACATTCGGTTTGCGGATGTGTATTCGAAACAGATAGCACAACTCTCAATCGGGTTCTCTACACTGCTGCTACTTCCTGCTGAAAGATTGACCTGGCACTCAATTGCATTCCGTGCAAGTTCAAAAGCAAACTTAATGCTTCTGTTGGCCACAAATAATGCACTAATATAAGTAAATTTTCGAAGGAGAATATCTATTTGCTGACTGAATGTGGTGACATTTGCTGCCACCTGATTACTTTTCCCAGTGATCTGCATTCAGAGAAAATGTGTCAACCACATGCAAATCCAAGCTTTGGTGAATTCAGATTCAGATTCATATCATCTTTGTGGATATGCAGACAAACATGGAATCAATCCTATTTCAACAACATTCATGCATAAAACCTTGACCCTATCAGTTTGTATTTATAATCTATCATTAGCTCATCAAACGAAAAGTATCTCACAAGATGAACAAGGAATTAAATTAAAAAAAAAAAAACAATAATCAGATAAAGATTGGATCTTTGTGCAGTGCTTGTCACTTACGTATTGATAGAGCACACGGCTGTCTGTAACAACACAAACCCTCTTCAAATCGAGCAACACGGCAACATCAAGCCCTTCACTCAGAGCTTTAAACTCAACAAACTCTTGATTCACTGGCCTCTCAGACCCGCCAACACCCTTACTCAACTCGAACACCAAATTGTCACCGGCGTCGCATATGGCAACCCCAACACCGCCCACCATTTCCCTCGACAAACCCTCTACACAACCCCTCCCCAACAAACCCTTTACATAAACCCTAAAATTCAAACCTGGACCATTACCGGATGACGACGAGCCCTCGCGATACGGCCGGTTCAGATGATCCCCGGTCTTCCGCCACTCCGCCTCCGGCGCACTCGCGATCTCGCAGGCCAGGGCGCGATCGTGGATCTGACGGCTGAGATCGACCCGGAGGCGCTTCACCGCCGCCTCAGCCTCGTACTGGCCGAGGAGCTCCTCTTCGTAGGCGTAGAGGTGGTCATCCTGGAGGAGGCCTGACATGGCTGGGCCGAAAACGGCGTCGTATGAGACAGACGCTGCGTCCGGGGAGGGAAGGGCGCCGCCCTCGAGAATTGAGGCGGTGAGGGCTTCCTCAACCTGGAGATTGAATGCGAGTTCGGAGTCGCCGTCAGCCATCGGAGAACCCTGGATTTTGGCGCGAATGTGAAGTGAAGCGACGTCGTAGAAGGAACTTTCACGGCCGTCAACCTTTTCTTTAAGAAAAAAGATTCGGCAAACGGTGGCAGGCAGTGATGTAGATAGAAATATACAACGCATTTGTGCGACGGTTGGGCTTCTCGTGGATGCGACACGTGGAGTAGTAGGGGTACCGAGGTAATTTTGTACTACCTCGGTTGGATGTTCAAAGTCCCGAAATTAATGTATTTTTAGTTAGGGTAAAAAATATTTTACCATCCATAATATGACCAAGCTTTGCTGTTATCAAGCAGCAGTTAAAACGATTGTGTTAGTATTTAATTAAATGATATTTTTTTAAATATATATGATAATTCAAATATAAAACTTAAATTCCTAAATTAATGAATAAATATACATATATTTAACTTTTATTCTTTATTTTTATTTTTATTTTTTTGAAATAAAAAAAATAAACTTGTCCGATCAATTTTTTTTTTTTTTTTTTTTTTNNNTTTTTTTCCATCTACCTGTGTGCTTATTCGTGTTACAAATTTTGAGGAGTGTATTCATTTAAAATTCCAAAAAATCTAACATTATAACAATCATTAATTATTATTAGACTTGTGTGTACTTATTTAAAACTTTTATAATTTAGCCTTTTAAACCTTTTAAAAAGTATTGAGATACTCAATTGAAATTTTAAAAAAGTCATGAATTATTCAACTTATTTAAATCGTGCTTTGTTAGAACTTTTTTTAAATTTCATACACAAATTAAATATTGGTAAATCTCTCCACCAAATCTCACCAAGATTTCTTAGGATTTTACTAAAATCAGCATATCTTTAAATTTTTTTTTTTTTTTTGGATTGAAATTACGGAAGATGCTACGGACTCGTTACGGAACTATTTCGTCGGGGTTGTAACCGTTAAATCAACTATCTATGACGGTTATATGATGATCTAACGGTTACAAACCCGACGGAATGAATCCCTAACGGGACCTTAACATTTCCCTAAAATATCATTCAAAATTTGAAATTAATAAAATAAAATCCCTTTTACCAAATGAAATAAAAAATATACGCTGGCAAATTCTACTCTATTATCCCCACAGAAATTCTAGCCGTTGGATTCCACACTCACACACACAAAACCCATGTGGGTGTGTGTAGATCGACGGCTAAAATCCCACTATATACCAAAGACATTCAATTTGCAGAAAAAACATCATAAGATATTACAAGTATCATGACCATTTTTTAGTAATCTTCTGTTGATGGGTGGTCTAGTTTGCTTAGCTTTCTCGATATTCCGGTGATCCCAAACCGGACACTTGCAGGTCGCTTTCTTCTGCTTCCATGCTGCCCCACATGTATAGCAAAACTGGTGTCCACATCTGAGTCATTTTCGACAAAACATCATTCGTTAAAGAGTTATGTATATGATGTATACGGGTGGAAATTTCGCGCCTTCTCCCAAAAGGATAGAATAGTCACATATATGAATTAGTTCTTCTAGGATAGAACCAGGGGATTAAATCATGTTTATGAAACAAAAAATGTATTTTTGATAGCGAATATTTACGATTGTATCGACATCAGATTATGTTCACATGCTTGAATTTCATACCCATGTGGCCATACACCAAAACTCAGGAGAGTGAAGTGGAGTCTACGATATTAATCCTTAATCTATTTCACTCTGTTTGTTTCGAATCAAACTAAAGCAAATCTAATTTTTATCATCGTGATAAGAGAAAATATAACCTTTTGTATGGGGAAGCATAGAAAATGAAGAAATACATAACATAATTTATCAACTTCATTTATGTATATATAATCTTAGTTGTCAAAAACAACGAAGGGTCACTACAACCAAAGGCCAATGATTGGGGCCATCGTTAGGGTTGTAACAAACCGAGCGTTCGCTAACAAAAGCTCGTTCGTTTGTTAATCGAGCAGAGTACGAACAAAAATTAGGCTCGTTTTATAATCGAATGAACACGAGCTTGTTTACGAACGTTTGATAACGTTCGCGAACATTAATTTAATATAATTTTATTTTATTTTTTATGTTTACATAATCTGTTTAATAAAATATCTGAAATATGAATATATTTTTACTTTTATTTGTATTATTTTCGAGTTCGAACGAACAAATTTTGAGTTAATCAAACATATTTAAATAGTTTATGTCATAAATTATTCGAACACAAACGAACTCAAACTTTGACGAACAATTAAACGAACGAGCTCGAACATGAATTTTTTGCTTGAAAAATAAACGAACGAACACGAACACTGTTCAAACGTAAACAAACACGAGTTCGAAACACCCAAGCTCGGCTCGTTCGGTTCGATTGCAGCACTAGCCATTGGGGTAACGGGTGTAACGGCTAATAAACCTAGCCATCTTTATCAAGGAAAATTAGAATATTTTACCAACACACAACTAACAAATTGAAGTTTGTGGAAATCGTGCTTTGTTCAATCTTCAAAGCTTCAACAAAGTAAGAGTGTACCTGCAGTAAATGTGGTAGCATCCTTTAGCAAGCGAAATCATATGGCAGCATTTAGGACACTGACGCCAAAGATTCTGAGTAGCCAAAGCCTTCAGTTTTTTGTCCGCCTTACTTTGGTAGGGATTCTGTTTTTTGAAATCGGCACAATTCATATTCCTATGCCAGGGTACTTTACAGTCGATGCAGAAAATGCCACTGCATTCTGGGCACTTCCTGCCCAGACTACCCGTTGAATCTTGAAGCTGAGTCCTCGATAACAACGCTGAACATTTAGGATATGGACAATATATCTTCTCTGCTGTTGGAATAGAAGCTTCCTTCACGCGTTGGCTTAGTATGTCGAATAATTCAGGAGTCAAGAACTTTTTGCAGCTAGAAAGAATCAGTCGGGTCTTGCAGTTCTCGAAAGGGCATTTAGGTAAGGATCCTTGACTCAACTTAGACTGAGTATGTCTTGACATGCACGAAAAACAGTACCTATGCAGACAGCCTGTAATTTCGAACATTTGATCCGTGGATGTACTCTCGAAACAAATAGAACATGTCTCGGTGGGATTATCGGCATTGCTAGTTCCAGCAACATGATTGACCTTGCTAACAACAGCATTTCTGGCAAGTTCAACAACAAATGTCATGTGCACAGAGGACACGAGAGATATATGGATATGAGAGAATTTTCTCGTGAGAGAATTTATCCGGTCATATAATGAGTCGACTTTTTCCATGGCTAGTGATTTTTCCCCCATGATCTGCATTTAGAGAAAAAATAAAATAAAAATCATGTCAATAACATAAACAATCAAGCTGCAGAAAGATGGGAAAAGCATCGTCGTGGAATAGCATTCGTGAATGAAAACTAAGCCTTTGCTAATCTTCTGAAACGCATTGATCCATCTCCCAATCTGAACAACTACCTATATTAATCAACTGCTTATAAAGGGCCTCGAAAGTATCTAAGTATTCACGATTATACGGCTTCATTACTTCGATTGTCCTAATAATACAGAAAAATGAGAAGTTAACATACAACGGGTACAAAATGCAAAATCTAGTCCATATATGAGTACTCCATAATTAAACCTCAGGTTCAAACCATAACATATGAAAAAATAAGCTTCTAAATCATGACCTTCATCAAGACTACTCAAATTCAACAACCCGCATAACAGCCTTACACAGAAACTGAAGAAAACTCGTAACAAGTAGCGTTTATTTTACTCACGAATTGATAGAGCAAAGGGTTGTCAGTAACAATTGAAACCCTCTTCAAATCGAGGCCCGCGGCCGCGTCGAGCCCTTCAATCAGAGCTTTGAAATCGACAAGCTCCGGACTCGCTTGCCAATCTTCCTGCCTGCAAACTTTGCTCACCTCAAACAGCAAACCACCGTCCCTATCGCGTATGGCCACCCCAACACCACTCGCAACTCCCTCCGTCAAACCCTTGACGTAAACCAAAAAAATCGTCGCCATTAGTGGAAAATATGCAGAGCTCTGTGTGAGAGAGTCGTGAATCGGTTGCACTCTCTTTTCTCTGGAAAACTGTGTATATAAGTAGCTAGACATGAAAACTGATCAACCATGATATAGTAGTCTTGTTGGCTTAGAATTGGGAATATGAATGACTTTTGGTGTTGATTATCAAAGGATAATGTAATGAAAACTATTGGTGATGCAAATTAGAAAAAGTTCCAAAAAAATAAAAGGCTTGATTGCACATAAAATACCATATTTAGTATTTCAAATAACAGGCCCGCTCATCTGCCCACGGTGGGCAGTGCCCACTAGTTTGTTTTATATGAAAAACGTATACGTTTTTCATATAAAACAAACTAGTGGGCACTGCCCACCGTGGGCAGGGGAATATATTTATTTCAAATAAAACTCAACTTTTTTTATCTTTACAAATAAATATAAAATTTGTATTATGTGTTGCAAATTTGTCTCAAATTTTCCGGCCAATCTATCTTGACGTGTCCAATCAGAAATGTCCAATCAGAAATCTTACGTGACAATTATGAGGCTTGTGTGGTATCAATCTTTGAAACTTCTCACCATGTTTTTGTCACATCATATACCAACAAATTAACCAAAATTAGATTTTAGTGCCAATTGAAAAATTAGGATTTTACCACCATGTTTTTTTTTTGCTTCATAATCATAATCATCATAAAAATCGAGTTCTTCTCTTCCAATTGAAAAAAAAAAAAAAATATTTGCAGCGATCATTCTCTTCTCCATAGCGCGATTCTTCACTCCCAAAAATCGAGTTCATACCAAATATTTTGAATACATTTACGAGCTCACCCACAAATTCTGATAAATTGGTCAGAGTGAGCGATTTTCGAGTGATTTTTAGGCGAGTTTAGTATTTTGATAGGACACATCAGCAAGATTGGCCGGAAAATAGTTTTGCAACAAATTTGCAACGCATAATAAATGTTTGGTATTTATTTGCAAAGATAACAAATGTTGACTTTTATTTGCAATTACACAAAAGATAAGAATTTTATGTGCAACTAAGCCAAAATAAAAACATAAGTTTTTACTTAAAGTTTTGAAATGCTTCTAAATATTTTGATATATAATATAAAAGTAAATGAATAAATTTTAAAATCTTAAAATATATATATATATATATATATATATATATATATATATAAAATTTAAGTTGGTTAATTGTTTTGTAATTTTAAAAGTTTATAGAAATCTAAATCAACACAGAATATTCAAACCACAAAAAATTGACAATTGGGGTTTTCAAACAGTATAATTTAATACATATAAGTCACTACAAGAAATAATGAAATTCCAACGGAAATCTATTTCAAAAGAATTATTCCAACAACAATTCTAACGGATATTTCAATACTATTATTTCCATTGGAATTTTTCAATGGATTCCAACGGAAATTCCAACGAAAATATTCCGTTGGAATGAGTTTTCTATTGGAATTTCCGTTGGATTTTGACTATTCCAACGGTGGATTTTCCAACGGGGGTGGAAAAAAAAATTCCAACGGAATTTGCATATTCCAACGGAAATTTCTACGGTAAAAAGCCGTTGGAAATATAGCCGTTGGAATCATCAAATTCCATTTAAAATTCCAATGAAAAACACATTCCAACAGAATATTTTCATTGGAATTTCTGTTGGAACTATTCCAACGGAAGCTATTCCATTGGAATATTCGTTGGAATTTCCATTGGAATATGTTACCATAGGATTTTCAGTTGGAATATAACATTATTTTGTAGTGAGTTCCAAGCACAAAAAATTGTAACATTTTTTTTTTACGAAACAATAGGAATATTATAAATAAAACCCGCACAAATGTGCAAAGCGCATAGTCCCTAGCTGAATTACAACAGTCAACAGCTAAAAAATGGGAGGAAATGTCATAAGACCGCCTAGAACCCAACTAGCAACGCTAAAAAATATACTAAAAAACAACACAACATAAAAGACTAATGTGGAACGACCCCCAACAGAGTAATGTGGAACGACCCACAACAGTCAACATTAGATTTCAAGTAATCTGTATGCTCTATTTTCTATTTGAAAATACGATGTAAAACTTGAGAAACAATTTTTTTTAAAGTAATCCGTAAGTTCTATTTAGTTCGATTTTTTCATTATACAAATTAAATTATGATCAGTATATGTACAATATATGTACGTCTTAGGGATATGTACAGTTATTGTACATCTTTTTATGTTTGGTATATTACTTATGCAATTAGTTTTGTGAATGGATGTTCTGTTTTTTTTTTTTTTT
>CACSLK010024540.1:1033160-1046276 GCA_902706635.1 Striga hermonthica
TGATGATTTAAACCATGGTTCTAAAAACCGAACCATTCGAACCGGTCATTCCCGCCACGCATGAGAAACGGTCAGGATCCGTTCGAACCGGTCCAAAACAGGTTGAACCGGTGAACCGGGACCGATTCGAATGGTTCATCGGTTCAAGCTTATGAATTTGAAATTGGTTGATTTTGAATTAATTTAACTAGCGCACATTTTTTACTTGTGTTTCTTACGTGGGATATGTTTACTTGCTGAAATTATTGGGCCAATATTGGGCCTAACAAGAAAAATTGTACTCATTAAAAAGAAACAATTTATTGTACTCATTAAAAAGAAAAATTGTACTCATTGAAAAGAATTTTTTTTTTTTAAGTAGACTATGTATCCTGATATATCTATTCCCAATTTATTTTTTTTAAAAAAGAAACAATTTATTGTTGTTTGTTATGCACATTATTTTTATTTTTTATTTTTTTAATCAATAATAAAAATATTTAAATGTGATTTAAAATGAAAATTGGGTTGTTTCTATTATCTCTATTTTGTAACTTAAATGTAGATCAAAATTTTACATATAAAAATAAAATAAACAAAGTTAACGTTATATCTATTATTGAGCTATTATTTAGAAAAATGTCATACATGATAAAAATATGTATAATTATATATTATACATATAAAATAAATAAAAGATTATATATTAATTACACCAGTTCGACCGGTCCGACCAGTAAACCATTGAACCAGTAGTTTTACCGGTTCGCTTTTCAGAACTATGGTTTTAACTAATCACACTAATATATAAATATAATCACTTTTTGTTAATTCAATTGCAGGGCAATGAATGATCAACAAAAACAAAGAACGGAAAGACACAACAATAATCTAGTAGAGATTGAAAAAATAAAGACATTATTTTTACCATAGACGACAGGCTTCTCATCTTCTGGGTTTCTATCAGCCTCAAAAAACTGTTCGAGAGGATTGTGTCGAGCAGTAGAAGTAGCAGCAGCTGCAGCAGCTGAAGCCTCTGATTTGGCGGCCGCAAAGAGAGTCCTCCCAAAAACCCTTGTCAGAAACATCCGTACCTCAGATCGAGACTAGAACTTCTCTGCAAAAATATATAAATAAATATCGCATAATCAAGTATAAAATACACCAAAATAATATGTACAACCACACTAATTCAATGAACACTAGTACATATCCTGAAGATTAGAAAAATATATACTAGTTTGACTATCTTATATGACAATCACTGTGTTATCTTATGGCCCATTCTACAAATCTAGCAATTAAATATTGTGCACATTGGAAGCAGCAACACAATACTCTACAATGACATGAAGATCCGACAACCGTAAATGAAACACAGCTCACTTGAGAATTATTCCAATTAGGCTATTTCAACTGAAGTCTGAAGTGATTCAGAATTGATAAAAATACTTTGTGAAGAATAAAAGATTCAATCACACTAAAAGACGCTCTTGTTTCCCACATAGTATCAATAATCACGTTGATTATTTTACTGTAAGTAAATAACTAATCAGATGAATGAGAGATGAGCGAGATGAAGTATTGTGGTCGGCAAGGAAAAAGAGACTGTGTATGAACTTAGATGAACAGAGTTTGTTTGGATTGCTAAGAGTGCATAAAACTGTCGTAAACTTGTAGGGTTATTCGTCTTCACTTAACAAGATATGTCTTTTTGCTAGGGGCTACTTGGTTGAAAAAGATTGGAGCTGGAGCTGCCATTCGAGCATAGCACAGACTGTAATTGAAGTTCAAAATGACAAGCATGTTTCGGGCATGACCCAACAAGCTCTATAATATGGACGACATAAGCACGAGCTCAAACTCAGCACATTAATATAAAATGAGTGGGTTCATAAAGCGCAAACTTTAAGCTCAAGCCTTTAAATCTGAAATCTTGAGGCTTTTTTAGCATCACGATGTTATAATAACGATTGATATCACAAATTTACATTAGAGTAAAATAGCTAGAGCTAATGCAAACCGTAAAAGCAGCGATTGAAATCAGAAAACATCACATACTAACAATTAATTTCCCCACAAACACTATCCGCTGCTAAATGAAAGTACAAACTATTCAGCAGAGGGGGTGGTGCGCGAGCTAGGGTAAAAAAAGTGATTAGTACCTGGAGCCGGTGCCGAGACAAGGTGCGAAAGGCGGTTGCTAGAGAGATGGACGTAGGGTGGCTGGGAGCGGCGGAAGGTGGCGATGAGTGCCAAGAGCGACTGCCGGCGGGCGGTGGTGAGTGACACGAGCAACAGTCGGTGGTAGAAATGCTCAGATGGAGAGTGGAGTGAGGTTACAAGTCCGTTTAGGGTTTCCAATGTCCAAACATAATTGGGCCTTTTAAAATACAAAAATTAAATAAGCTTATGAGCTCCTTTAATTTATATAAGCCTTGTTTGGTATGATGAACTTATTTAAAAAGCTCAAACTTTTCTCCCGCGCAAAAAATATCGTATTGGATTGAGAATTTGGAAAATAGATCATTCGGGTTCTTTGGATATCATAAATATATCAATTTGGAGAATTTGGAGAATAGGTCAATTTGAAATGAAACCTCTTCTGATTATCCTATGAAACCGAATATATGAAATCCGTCGATTTCATAAACCTCTTATGCTACAAGATTGTGGCTGCTTGTAAAATTGTTCTTTTTACAGTGGCTTTTTCTAATGTGATTGCCAATATGTTCACGACTGATTATTTCTTGATTTTTAGTATTTGTGAAATAAAGAGCTGTTGGGATTTACGAGCGTGTGTAGTCTGAATTTTTGGGATTTGGTTGTGTAAGCTTTAGGAATTCTAAAGAGATAAATATGCTGACAAAATCCATCACCAATTTGATGCTTTAGCTGATATTGTTCCTAGATTTTGTCATGGGTCTGTTTTATGACTTACTGGTAAAGAATTTTATAGAACCAATCCATATTAAAGTTGCAAGCTTTCATTAAATTGTACAGAGATGGCCTCAAAAGGTCTCATGTAAAGATGGTTGTACCTTTTCATCTTTTCTAGTAACTAGAGTAACATAGCTACATAGTTAAGGCAAGTGGTCTACCAAATAACTGAATGTTGAATATGAATATATTCTGATAAGTAAATGTTAAAAAGAAACAAAGAATATGTGTGTGTGATGTTTGGGGCAGTGGAGTTGATACTTGTACTAGCATGTGTGTGTCACTCTTGACTGGTGTGTAATATATATGTATTGAATTTATAGAACTGTATTCATTGTTAAAGAGATAGGTCCTCTGTAATCAGTTTTCTTTCCAATTGTAATAGACAAAGAAACGATAATGAGACAGGTTATTTAGATATCACAGAACTAATAAATGGAGTTCAACAGATTAAGGTGAATCAGGTTATTTATCATTCTAAACTGGCATGACAATAATGTTATGTAGTGATTAAATGCTTCAATAATCTTTTATTTTTTATCGAGAATTTTCTTTATTTTAGATTAATAGGTACACAATGGACGATGATCAAAGAAAGAAAATTGTTTTACTATTGGAATTGGGTAATCTTCAAACAAGTTCGTTAGTTGTGTACTATTTCTATAGTCATGTCTATAAAGAACCATGCATGACGTCTTGTCAAACAAGAGAGATTTGGATGAGAGAAGTCCTAACTGGACATCCAATTCGATGTGTTAATACTTTTAGAATGAATTCAAGTGTATTTATGCGACTATGTGAAGAACTAAAAGATAAGTATGGTTTAAAAGCAAGTGATAGAATGTCAGTTCATGAGAAGGTTGGTATATTTGTATAAATCATTGCCTTGGGAATTTCTAATAGGGATGCTAGTGAGAGATTTCAACGCTCGGGAGAAACAATTAGCAGAGCATTTCACGAGGTTTTAGAATCAATAAGTGGAAGAAGCAGACAATATAAAAGGTCTTGCACGTGATGTTATTAAACCCAAGGATCCAACTTTTCAATTCATACCACCTCATATATCTAATGATCTTAGATATATGCCATACTTCAAGGTAATAAATCTTTTACAAATTACAAGAATAGTAATTTTTGGATTTTAATTTTTCTTTTTGTCACACACTAACGATTTTCATATGTATGCAGGATTGCATAGGCTGTATTGATGGTACGCATATTGAAGCATGTATTCCGGAGAAAGAGCAACTGCTCTATAGAGGAAGAAAAGGAATCCCTACTTTTAATGTCATGGTCTCATGTGACTTCGACATGTGTTTTACTTTTATATCGGTTTGGTGGGAAGGATTAGCACATGACACGTGTTTTTCTTCATGCAATCGAGACATCATCTATGAACTTCCCGAGACCTCCTGAAGGTAATTTATATTTTTTTTTAATAATTGTGCCTAACAAATATTAAATATTAAATATTACTTTTTTTATAATTGTGTCCTAAATTTAAATTATATTATTTTCAACAGGTTGATATTACTTAGTTGATAAGGGATATCCAGATCGAAAAGGACATTTAGTGCCATATCCGAGGATAAGATACCATCAGTCTGAATTCCAACACGAATTGCCAAATAATGCAGAAGAAGCATTCAATCGGGCTCATTCATCTCTTCGGAGTTGCATCGAAAGATCATTTGGAGTATTGAAAAAGAGATGGAAAATACTAAGTAAAATGCCTAAATTTAATGTTGAGACACAGATTGATGTGATAATGGCGGCATTTGCACTGCATAACTTCATTCGGATCAATTCAAATGATAATTTGATGTTTGGAGTGCTTGAGAAGCATCCAGAGTACATACCGAATGATGAAAGATGAATCTGGTTCACATTCTGGCTATGACAATTCAAGTGAAACCAACAATGTGATGAAAAATATTCGCACTGATATTGCAAAGATGATTTGGAGTGCAACAATATAGGTTGTATAATTTATTTATTTATTTATTTATTTTGAACAAAAATATTTATCTTTCTTAAGTGAATTTTAGTTAGTGTTTTTTTTTAATTGAAAATTGTGTCTTTATTGTTATTATATTCAATGAAAAATAATGATCATATTAATAAATTTTTTAAATATTATTAAGCTAAAGACGTACTTTTAAATTTCAAGTCATTATATTTTGTAACTAGTTATAAGTTAATTATTAATTAGTGATATTTTTATACTTAAAATGGTATGGTTATTTTTATATGATTTTTTTACAATCAATGAAAAGAATAACAATATATTTATATTGGTAATTTTCTTATAAATATTATTAATCTAAAGATGTAATTTTAAAATATAAGTAATTATAATTTTAACTAGCTTATCAGCTATTTTTGCCAAACATCTTTAATAAACATCAACTAGCTTATCAACTATAAGCTATAAGCTATCAGCTAGGTTTACCAAACACACCCTAAGTACCAAAAAAGTGGAAAGAGCAATAGTTAATATACAGATGTGTCTGACCAAAATAATTAACCCAATTTTAGTGTAAATATAAAACTATAAGATAATGTGAGAGTCGACATCAGACCTTATTTACCATACCAGAATAACCAAAAAAAATTGCCCTAGAAACGAAAGTATAGAACAATACAAGAGTTCAATGTAAATAAAACTAGAATTTTTTTTTTAAAAAAAAAATTGATATTAAAATTAATATTATTAAAAACAATGATAGTTGTTGAGTTTAGGATCTATTTCTATTTCAGACCAATCTCATTAATCACTTAGTGATAAATAAGAAAGTAAGGGAACATGGTTATTATTTTCACATATAGAATTAAAATCAATAAGTTAATTACAAAAATCTTTTGATTTACTTAATTAAAGTGATAACAAATCTGAACAGCTCCATGAAAAACTCTTATGGGAATTGTTTTTAGTAAAGAAACACAAATTCATTCAATATCACACTCATATGGAAAACTCAAATTGGTGGCCATTGGCTGAATTAGTGAAGCTTTTACAAATGATTGTTCGCTTTCCAAACCATTTTAGTAATGACAACTTCCTAATAAAAATTCTATCCAAAATTAGATAAAATGTTTTAATAAAATAAAAAATAAAGTTACAAGTTGATAAATTTCATTATAATGCATTTTCATGTTGAAAGTGTTCTCACCACAGTTTGTAGAACAATTTGGAGCTCTCCAACATGCCAAAAACTTCAAAATTGTAAATTTCAATATAGTTCGAAAAAAGTTAGTTAATAAAAGAAATTAAAAAACAACCCCTGTAAACTTTAAATTATGCTTAAGCAAAAGTTAGATAACAAAATAAGTGAAGCTAAATCAACATACTTTCTATTGATAAGTAGAACGCATTTACAGAACCATTACTCAATCAATGATAAAACATAAAATCTACAAAATCACAAAGAGGTGAAAGAAAACCGACACAAGAGAGCCCCTAAACCAATAATGTGAATAATTTTTTGAGAATAAATCCATATAAAAAAATATAAATATCTATCAGTGTCACGATTTGTTCGAAAAATTAATTAATACTTATGTGTAACTTGTGTTGAAATATATGAAATTCAATTAATTAATTAGTTTACCTCAAAGACAATAGCTCTACCGTGATAATACATCGTACAGAAACAATTGTTGTGCTTAAGAGACAAAGCTAATACAATCTAGAAACGCAATCAATGATCTAACAGTAACACTAACAATAACAGAGCTACGTAAACACAGAGCTGAGCTATAAAATCGGAATTTTGCAAAATCTACAACAGCAAATACGCATACATAAACAATATCTCATAAAAATCTGGAAACGCAGACGACGATTTAACATAAACGCTAACATCAAGTCACCAACAGACGTACGTAACCACAGATACGAACTAACAAAATTTGATGATGCAATATCTACAGCAGCAAAAACACATATGCACAGACAATAAACGCCGTAGAGAGAAGAAATGAAGAACTTACAGTCGGATACAAGAAGCTTTGAGTATAGAGTTTCTCTCTCGCTGGCTGCCTATAAGAGAGAATTTGGGGGAATTGCGAAATGAACGAGGTGATGTGATGAGAGGATCTGAATTTCAATACGAGGAATCTGATAAATTGGGGCAATTAGGGTTTATTCTCTGCAGTCGGATCAAAAGACTCAAGCGGATAGGAATCAGGATTGAGGGGCAGATTTTTCTCATAAAACCTGAAAATATATAGTAATAATTTATAATAAATAATCACGTGACATTAATATATATTATATATATATATATTTCAAATGGCTAAAATTAAAATTAGACATATTATTTGGTCAAATTCCAAAAATTTACGCCGTCAATGACCACTTGCAACTGAATTCAATAATTTGTCAATTTCATTAATTTTGGTCCATTATTATCGGCACCTTGGATTAAAAAAAATTCTTGGCATGATGCGGCGATTTTCTAATCTGATGTGGCGTGATCTTTTAATGGAAACTCCATTCCAATAAATTATTTTTATTAAAATTTTCGTCATAATCCAATGAAAAGATTCCAACAAAAATAATTGTATTGGAATGTATACTGAAATAGCAATTGAAATTTCATTAGAATAAATTACTATTGAAATTGCAATTAGTTTGTTGTTGTAGTGATAACTGATAATAGCAATCAATCATTGTGTTGTTGTAGTGGTAACTGGTAATAACTAGTTCCAGTTAGAAGTAGCTAACAGTCGGGCCGGTTCAAGGCCCAGCACGGTCCGCCAGGTCGGAGGGCCTCAAATTCCAAGCCCACAACTGAGCCAGCCATATCTAAGGGTCGGTTCAAATGAATCGGCCCGAAGACCCGTCGGGTTTTTTTAATAAAAATTTATAAAATAAAACAACTACAACCTAAAATAACCGCCGAGTTTTTTTTATAAAAAATCAAAACAACTACAACCTGCCGAGACGATTGAGAACTGGCGAGTCAAAACAGAAAAAATAAAGTTCGGAATTGGCCCGATTTTATCACGGATCCGGTTCCAAGACGTAAATCCAGGCCGGTCGAACAGGGCCGGCCCTGGCCCAGGGCAACATGGACTACGGCCCAGGGCCCAAATTGATGGAGGGGCACCAAATCACCAACAACCCATATATTATATATAGTTGTTATATGTATTTATTTAATGTTTAAAATATTATAAAAACAAAGCCCAAATTGAGGGATTGGGCACATGCAGCGAGCCCATATATTATATAACCAATATGTATCTTCATTTATTTAATATTTAAAATGTTGAAAAAAAGAATTGTAAATATGTTTTAAATTACGGCAAAAATATGTTTTTGTCAATACACCCATAACTAAACCAACTACTAAACTTTAAAAGGGAATTTGAAGTTTTCTTATTCAATTGTGATGATGCTGAACTATATAGACTTTAGAAAATAAAGAATGTGTAATTCAAGTGCCTTTAAAATGTCACTTAACTATATTGTTCAATTTTTTTGGATTTTTTCTCATGCAGTTCATGTAATCATTAAAAATAAATAAATTATTAAAGATAAATTTGAACGTGATACAAACTACAGTTTATAAAATAGGTCCAAGAGTCGCTGGATGTTTTTAATGAAGGTTTGTTTAATGAATGTGTTGAAAATGGGTCCAAGAGTCACTGCTATTTTGCTTAGGTTTTTAATGTTATATTGTCAAGGTTGTATAATTATCTATCAATTAAAAAAATAATAAAAAAAACCTTAAGAATGATGGTGATTTTTATTTTGAGTGCGTGGGACCCACCAAAATCAAGTGAACTCTACTCTATGTGAGTGTTATTTACATCGTTATGTATATTTATTATGTACTTGTAGCATTTTTCTTTTATTTTTTGATGTTGTTTAGCTCAAAGCATAGTAAATAATAATTTAGAATTTACTGCAAATTCAGTGTCTATTTTTTCTTCTTGGTTTTTGTTATTATTATTATTATTTAATTTTTTTAGGCATGGTGATTATTTGATGCATCTAAAATTGTTCTGGAGGCATTATTATTTCTCTATGGAAGGACTAGTGATCATCTTTTAGAAGGTAAAAGCGGTTCGAGACATTATATGTTTGTACTCGTAATGAAATTTCTATTAGATCTTATTTGTCTGCTTTTGTGGTGAAGTTGTAATAAAATATTATACAAATTATGGTTTTTAGAAAATGTATTGGACCATTGTTGGTAATTTTTAAAGAGGAAATTACTCAGGGAACAATGAACCAACAACTTTTTTACACGCTTACTATCAGATAAAAAGCTTTAGCAAATTTAGATTTTCATGTCATTTTAATTACAAACATACCGGACTTTTAGTTTAGGCAATAAAATATATTATCTTCAATTAATATTTAGTTAATGAGAGCAGTTACCAATATTAAAAAAACACATTCACATCTCTCAGAACACTTTCTCATCTCCCCGCTCACGCACTCTTTCACTCTCTCTCTTGAGTCTCTTCTTCTTCTTCTTCTTTTCTACAATTCTTCGTTTATTTTTTCTCTTCCTCTCCAACTAAATTTTTTCTTCTTTTTCATTTTTTGATCGGTTGAGTTCTGAAGTCCAGTTGTCTAGGATCGATTCACCATCATCTGACGATAGATGCATCCTCTTCTCAACTTCATTCTTATTAAACCCTAGAACCAATTTCTATGGTGAAAACCAAAATCCCTTCAATAACCGGTGAATCTCCCAGTTGCGGTGCCGGTATAGATGCACACTGAGGATGAAAGGAAACGACGCCCAAGTATGAAGAAGACGACGGCTACGAGTCGTTCAATAAACAGACGGGTGAAGATCGAAATTGGAATGAAATTCATGAGAATTACGAACAACTCGACGCATGGATCTGAAATTATTTTCAGTATATGTTTTGTATATATTCGGTATATGTTCGGTATATATATATATATATATATATATATATATATATATATATATTTTCAAAAAATAGTATATGTTCGGTATACATATATAATTCCAGAAAATAGTATATGTTATGTATATGTTCGGTATAATGTTAGGTATATTTATATAAACCCCAATATATATATACATATATATATAAACATCAGATCGGAAAAAAACCCAGAAAATATACTACATATATACATAAACCAGTTTCAAAACGAAGATAATACATGTTTTTTCGGATATATTAATTAGTTTATATACTGAATATATACGCAATATATACTGCGTGGAATTGGGATGGAAAGAAATTGACACGCAATATACCCGTAACTGAAAATCTCATCATTTGAGGAGGTGGTTACATTAAATATGGTAACTGAAAATATTCTGTTATAGTGTATATGTATAATTAATTAACATGAAATTGGTAAACTTGCAAATAAAATTTGACCCCTAGTAAAATTATAATTTTTTCTAAATCATGTAGTATAAATAAAAATTCCCCATTTTTAAAATGTACCATTTTATTTTTTAGAGAAAACAAAGCACTTGGGGCACTTTTTTCTGTATTTAGCCCAGGGCCTACTAATGTTCAGGACCGGCTCTGCGGTCGAAGCCGGGTCTACCCGTTGCCTCTCCGGTGATGTTTAATTTCAAACAAAATACACATACTACACATAAAGAAAACAAATATAATACAAGACGACCTCGTCACAAGGGACTTAGTATTAGGATCTCGAAAGTGTCTTAACCAGAAACCGCCAGCGAGGCCAACAATTCATGCATGCCTTACACGTATTCCCTTTCCCTTCTCTACATAAACCCCCAACAATCACACCCCTTCAAATACCCACACTGTACACACACACAAAATAACGACTGATCACAAACTATAGCGATCAAGTAAAATGGGGATGAGATTGGCTCTACTGGTGGTGCTGGTCGCCGCGGCGGCCGTCGCCGCCGCCGGCTACAAGGAGGACGAGAGGGAGAGGTGGGAAGGGGAAGGGGAAGGCGGCGGGCGGGAGGGCCGCAAGGGCGGGGAGTGGTTTTTGCTGCAGGAGTCGAAGCAGGTGGTGAGGACGGATGCAGGGGAGATGAGGGTGGTCAGGGGCGGCCGCGGCGGCGGAAGGGCCGCCTTGGGGTGGGGGGCTGCGCCGCCTATGCACATAGGGTTCATTACCATGGAGCCGAGGAGCCTTTTCATCCCTCAGTACCTCGACTCCACCCTCATTCTCTTCATCCGTACCGGTAATGAGAAATTATAGCCTATTGTATTTAAGCGAAATGTTACGGTCCTGGTACCGAACCATCTCGTTTGGTGTTTTAACCATTGAAAACAAATGTAGTTCGTATAAGTTAGATGATCTAACGGTTAACGGTTAAAACACCATAGGTCCATAGGTCCGTAACGGACCATAGCATTTCCCTATATTTAATTTATGGATATTGATTTAATTTAATTGCATTTTTTTCTTTTTTTCTTTATAGAAGTAAAATCAAATTAATTTGTGCTCATCAGGGGAAGCAAAGGTTGGACACATATACAAAGATGAACTAGTGGAAAAGACTCTGAGGATCGGAGATATATATCGAATCGAGTCGGGCTCGGCTTTTTATTTGGTCAACACTGGAGAAGGCCAGAGGCTCCACGTCATTTGCAGCATCGACACGTCAGACAGCTTAGGATGGCACACATTCCAGGCACACACTATAATTT
Source organism: Striga hermonthica (assembly GCA_902706635.1). NCBI lineage: Eukaryota > Viridiplantae > Streptophyta > Magnoliopsida > Lamiales > Orobanchaceae > Striga > Striga hermonthica. The sequence continues at coordinate 1,044,735 of CACSLK010024540.1, forward strand.
TTCTTTTTATTTTTCTTTTGTCAAAAATTAGTCAATTATGACTTGTGGGTTAACTATATTTTGGGACATTTTTACAGTCTTTTTACGTAGCCGGCGGGACTAATCCGGCGTCCATCCTTTCTGGGTTCGATCACTTGACAATGTCCACCGCGTTCAATGTGAGTGGATTGATTAACTAAAAACTTTGGTCAAAATTTTTATATATTTTTTTTAAATAATTTTGTTGGTATTGAAGAAAAAGCCTTGTGATTGTCATTTTATAGGTGTCGGCAGCAGAGTTAGGGGAGATGCTCACGAGGCAGAAAAATGGGCCGATCGTGTACCTTTCAGACACCCACTCGCCGAGCATGTGGACTAAATTCATGCACATGGAGCAACACGAAAAACTGAAACACATGAGAAAAATAATCCATGTTCGGGCCCAAGATCTCGTGGAGGATGATGAGGAGCAACAGACGTTCATGTGGTCTTTCAAGAATCTCGTGTTATCCATGATTGGAAGGGTGGATAAAAGGAAGGGAGACGAGAAGAAGCATAGGGCCACGGGAAAGGGGCCCGACGCGTACAATTTATATGACAGGAAGCCCGACTTCAAGAATGACTATGGGTGGAGCATTGCATTGGACGAATCGGATTATGAGCCCCTCAAGTATGATGACTTCGGCGTTTATCTCGTCAATCTTACTGCGGTAAAAATTCTCATTTATATTTGACAATGCTATTTATGTTTAGTGAAATCATTTGCATTCGAGCTACATCAAAATTACAAAGTCTAGTTACAATTGCAAAATTTCAAAATTGGTCCCGGCCATTTTCATCATATAGGGGGTTCTCAAGAGTACAATGGCAAAACAGTCCACTATACTGAGTTGTTATTTTAATCAAAATTCGTACAATAACTAACATAATCAAAATTCGTACAATAACATAGTATACTATTGTATGAGTCATTTTTAGGTTGACATTTTGAGTTGGCTACTGTATGAGTCAGTCTTGATTAAAGTGGGCAACTTAGTGGATTGATGCGGACATGTTTTTTCGAAGAATGGTCAATTACTAATAAAAAATGAAATTTAGCCTAGTTACAATACATGCACTTGCCGTTTCTTTAATATTTTGGCAATGGGTCCCGTTTGCAGGGATCGATGATGGCGCCCCACATCAACCCACGAGCAACCGAGTACGGTATAGTGTTGAGCGGGTCGGGTACGATTCAAATCGTGTTTCCCAACGGGAGCTTGGCCATGAATGCCAAGGTGGCCCAAGGGGAGGTTTTTTGGATACCCCGTTACTTCCCCTTCTGCCAGATCGCCTCCCGAACGGGCCCATTTGAGTTCTTTGGGTTCACCACATCGGCCCGAAACAACAGGCCACAGTTCCTGGCCGGGGCCAATTCCCTTCTCCAGACAATGAGTGGGCCTGAGATGGCGGCTGCATTCGGGCTGAGCGAGGAAAGGCTAAACGAGATAGTCAACTCCCAGCGGGAGACCACTATACTGCCGTCTGCCACCGTGGCCCCGCCCGACGATGTGTCAATGGGTT
>CACSLK010024540.1:1046473-1065642 GCA_902706635.1 Striga hermonthica
TGTCTTCACCTGACCTATGAAATTGGAAGTAGTTCTCTTTTTCATCCTTTTTTGTCTTCACCACCGTATGAATATTGAGAAACCAAGCTTTTTGTCCGTTCATGGGACCTCGCTGAAAATGAGTGTCTTTTTTTTCTCAACTAAATGTGCAGCTAGTTTACTGCCAGGGATTCAAAAGAGAACAAGATGTAACGAGCGCAACAAACCAAAGGTAAATAACATCAACTCAGAACGGATCAAACCAAATGTTATTCAACACAAATCCGTAAATAACATCAACTTGGAACGGATCAAACCATTATTCAACTCAGAACGGATCGGAGGCAAATTAGGGTATGACATGAAATAGAAATACTTATTGCACTTACACTGAACATTTTCACTATGAAACCCCATTCAAGAAAATGAGTATTATAACGATCAAAAGTATGACTAATCACAAGATATTAGGGTATGACATGAAATAGAAATACTTATTACACTTACACTGAACATTTTCACTATGAAACCCCATTCAAGAAAATGAGTATTCTAACGATCAAAGGTATGACTAATCACAAGATATTTGCGTACAGTCAGCTACATCTCAAACCTCCATTCGGCATCACCTAATATCTTATAATAATTAATGATCAAAAGGATAACTAATCACAATATCTTTGCATACAAAGTCAGCATATGGTAACGATCTGCTAGAAAATCGAAGTAACTCTTCAATTACCAAACCAGGAAGTACAAGGAGCAAGGTGAATATGGTAATCATTTGCTAGAAGATCAAAGTAACTCTTCAATTACCACCAGGAAGTAGAAGTAGCAGAACACACAATCAAGATACACATAAAAATTGAAGTAATATAAGAAGGGTCCGACACGAACACAATATTCGAAACGAAATCAAATGCAAATGCCTCAATTAAAAATATCCTCAAGACAAACACCGAAATGTTCTCATGAGTCAGGTAAAAGACAAGGCACCCAGGATATTGAAAACAAACTTAAACTCACTCTTGAATGCAAATGTTCAAAATTTAACAAAAGACACCTAAATGCCACCGCCTGTCAAGAACCCAATTCTGGGAATGGCTTCCCAAGGCACATGGCAAATATAACAAACACAAGAAGTCTAACACAATAGTAGAAGAAGTATAAACGAAGTTCTCAAGCAACAAGTACATAGTTGATTGAGCAGCAGCATAAACAGAACCAACATGATGGACCAGCACACTTCATTTAGCACCCTTCTTAGCAGCAGCCTTGGTAACCTTAGCACCAGAAGCATCCTTCTTCTCAACGCTCTTGATAACACCAACTGCAACAGTCTGCCTCATGTCACGCACGGCAAAACGACCAAGAGGCGGGTACTCAGCAAAAGTCTCAACAACCATGGGCTTGGTCGGAATCATCTTAACAAACCCAGCATCACCATTCTTCAAGAACTTGGGCTCCTTCTCCAGCTCCTTACCAGACCGCCTATCAATCTTGGTCACGAGCTCAGCAAATTTGACAGCAATGTGGGAAGTGTGGCAATCGAGCACGGGGGCATAGCCCTGACCAATCTGCCCAGGGTGGTTCATGATGATAACCTGAGAGGTAAAGTTAGCCGCTTCCTTGGCAGGGTCATCCTTTGAGTTGGAAGCCACATAACCACGCTTCAAATCCTTCACAGCAACATTCTTCACATTGAACCCAACATTATCACCTGGAAGGGCTTCTTGCATGGCCTCATGGTGCATCTCAACAGACTTGACCTCAGTGGTTAGGCCAGACGGTCCAAATGTAACGACCATTCCAGGCTTCAAAATACCAGTCTCCACACGGCCAACAGGGACAGTGCCAATGCCACCAATCTTGTAGACATCCTGAAGTGGGAGACGGAGGGGCTTGTCCGAGGGCCTCTTGGGCTCATTGATCAGGTCGAGGGCCTCAAGGAGGGTCGGGCCCTTGTACCAGTCGAGATTGGTGGACCTTTCGATCATGTTGTCACCCTCAAAGCCAGAGATAGGGACAAATGGGATCTTGTCAGGGTTATAACCAACCTTTTTTAGGTAAGACGAGACCTCCTTAACAATTTCATCATATCTGGCCTTGGAGTACTTTGGTGTGGTTGCATCCATCTGGCATAATTTCCAAAAACCAGTGTTATAAAAACTCCCAACACAACAAAAAATCCTTGGAAACAGAGAAAAAACAATTCAACAAAATCAACAAACCTTGTTACAGCAGCAGATCATCTGCTTAACTCCAAGGGTGAAGGCAAGCAAGGCATGCTCACGGGTCTGGCCATCCTTGGAGATACCAGCCTCAAAGCCACCAGTCGTGGAATCAATGATGAGAACAGCACAATCAGCCTGAGAGGTGCCAGTGATCATATTCTTGATGAAGTCACGGTGACCAGGAGCATCAATGACCGTGCAGTAGTACTTGGTGGTCTCGAATTTCCAAAGGGCAATGTCGATTGTGATGCCACGCTCACGCTCGGCCTTGAGCTTGTCGAGCACCCAGGCATACTTGAATGACCTCTTGTTCATCTCAGCAGCCTCCTTCTCAAACCTCTCAATGACACGCTTGTCGATACCTCCAAGCTTGTAGATGAGATGTCCAGTGGTGGTCGACTTGCCAGAGTCGACATGGCCTATGACCACAATGTTGATGTGAACCTTCTCTTTCCCCATGCTGAACGTTCAAACTGCAGCACACCACACTAATTTGTGAGAAGAGGTACAAATCAAAAGCACAATGGAGCTCTAACAAGTTCAGCAGAAGAGAGAATCATCTATACAAGTGCTAAGAAAATTTTTCAATAAAGAAATGTGAGTTTGCATGGAGAGAACTGAACTCAAGAAGTGTCATTAAATACATCAAATTCTATTCCAGAAGGCAAATAAGATTAGTAAAAGAAAGATGTAACAAAAGCATAGGGTTTCAAACAGATCATCAGAACCTAAATGCCTACTTACACTTACACCCAAATTAGAGATCTTAAAATCAATAATATAGAACTACTCATATTCCAAAGGCACGTAAGAGGAAAGCTCAACACATGCAACAACAGGAGCCAATTCAAACAAAATCAATCAAACAATCTACAACTACATCAATATGCACATGAATGATATAGTGAACATTATAGTTTGAAACCTACGAAAGACGAAACCTACGATAGATCGATTTAATATAACAACACTTAACAAACAGATCAACAAGCTATGTAAATCCGGATCCAAACAGATTCAAATCACGTCAGATTAACATATAGCTAAACAATTTTCTTACAACACCTTAATCCAAACAAATACATACCAGAGATGCAAAGATCAAACGAACGTGAATACACAGAGAGATCGATCGGCCGATAAATTCTAGGAAAGCATAAATTTGTACCGGCGAATACACATACGAATTAAACAGCATACCATGATACTAAATGAACGAACCGTGATTGAAGAACAGAGTTCTTACCCTTTGGATCTGATGAGTTGAATACGAAGCGCTCACTCGCTGGCTGCTGATAGAGAGCTTGCGAAATGAGATATGGAAGAGAGGGGTCTGTAAACAGATGAGTTCATATATATATACGTGGAATCAGATAGATTGGGTCAATTAGGGTTTATGGTAAACCGTCGGATCAAATGATCGAACGGATAGGATTTACTAATAGCCAAACTATTTTGGTTGGATGACGGGCTCTCGTACCCTCCGCCGTTGTCAGAGTCTAGGTTTTGCGTTATTTAATATTTTAAATCGAGTAATTTATTATTTTAATTTTATTTGTCGGTTCTTGTAGATATAGATATTAAGGCCTCGTTTACTATCGAGGACAGGATTAGACAAAATAATCCACTGAAATTGCCACGTCAGATTGTAACTCGTATTTACTAAGCATGATAACATTTTAATCCAATCCTATTGTATGTTTACCAGCCATGATAAGAATATTTGGTTTTAGAAACCTAAAAATGATTTCTACCCAACTTACGAAGTTGCCCTTCTCACAATGATATGGGATATCTCACGATTCACAACACTTTTTCCCAAGAACATCTTTGAAATGTGAAGAACCCTAAAAATTGGACCCTTCCTTTCTTCGATTATTACAATCTTTTCGTCAACATTTTCATCAATATCTTCATCTTCAATATCATTTTATTACTATCTCTTCATCAACATTTTCATCAATCGAAGCAGAAACAGGTAATCCCAAAGCAGCTTCCTTTGACGACCCGCATCCATTGTCGCGATCTCTGTCATCCCAGCCGGTCGAAGCGCATTAGGTAGAATCAATCGAAGATTCAAATCAAGGGGCGAAGAGAAACAGGTACAATCAATCGAAGATTCAATTCAAGGGGCGAAGAGTACAATTATTTCACGAGGTAACTACAAGATTTTGATGTGAATGGGTTATGTGATTCAAAGTACAGATTTTTATTTTTCGTGCCTCCATTTCTAAAATTGCATTTCAATTTCATTCGTAATTATATTCTCCTGGGTGAAGCTGTGGCGGAAGGCCGAAGAACTTCTTGTGTGTAGCTTCAGTTTCAAGAGAGCCACCTAGCGAATTTTTCGCATTTCAATTTGGTATGTGGTTATGTCTATGCTTGGTGTGGCTGCATTATAATTCACTCTTTGAAGTAGAGTCTTATATAGTTCCTCTTAGACAAAATTCCAAGGTCAGTGCAATGAGCACTGTATGTTAGCATCCTTGAAATTTCTTATAACTATGTTCTGTGACTTTTTAGGCAATTTTCGTTTTGCTTATGTTATGTTGTTGTTTGATTCAATTAATTTGAATCATTACATGTTATGAACAATGGTTTCGTTGTTGATAATACATTAGAAATTGATAATAACAGTATCATCATATCTTGGTCTATGCCTTGTACAAAAAAATGCGCCCGTGTTATTACAATAGTATCAATTCCTGATCAGAATTGTGCCTTAGTTTGTTGATCCTCTCGTGCCATGAAAGTATTTAAGTTATGATGCATATTGTCAGTTTTTGGGACATTTGTTTATAAGGCCTATCATTTCTTAGAAAACAAAGTGTTGCATAGTGTATGTTTTTGCCTTTTTTTGGTTTGTTTATGTACTTCCTTATTCATGTGTAAAAGTTGATGGAATTGATTATACTGCATTTTAATTGCAAAGTTTAAAAGCCATGTTAAGTGAATAAAGAACAGAATAATTCATAGATGCAAATGTGTTCCTTTACTTTTGGCCTGGATGTTGTTGTGTATGGTGAGGCTTGTTGTTGTGCATCGGCTATGCAACTGGTATGCTTCCATCTGGCCTGTTTGTTGTATCTGATGACTGTCAGCCTTCTGTTTATAGCCTTATGTTGTGAGTCTTATGAGTCTTATTGAGAGAAGGCCTGTGTTTTTGTTTTTCCAGGAAAAATATAAATGAGCTCTTCAAGTTCAACAAGGAGAGAAGCCGGAGTTATTTGTGATTGCGGTAAGGCAGCTCGTATAACAACTTCATGGACACCTGCCAACCCTGGAAGGAGGTACATGGACTGTGGCGAAAATGGTTGTCGCTTTTGGAATTGGTTTGACCCTCCGATATGTGCAAGATCAAAAGAAATAATCCCGGGTTTGTTGCGTAAAATAAACCGTTTAGAAGCTGAAACAAATCGTCAAAGTGTCGAATGTGCAGCTGAACTTCAAGAGAAGGAGATGTACAAGAAAAAGATGCAAAAATTGGAAAAAGAAACTGCTCAGCTGAAGAAAAAAAATAGATTTTTACTGATTTTACTTGTAATCTCAATGGTGTGGATGTATATCATGAAATAAGCAGATTTGAAGCTAAACCTTTGTATGTCCTTCATTATGGAACAACATTTTGTTTTGAAACCGTGGTATGGATGAATATTTTGTTGTTTTGTCGTATTCTTTCTTCATAACTATCAAAATTTAATGCATGTGACCATACAGTAATTGTTTTGTTGTTTTGCAAGAGCATTAAGGTACCAAACAGTGAAGAGTGTGGTGTTCTCATGTCTGAAATGACCAGTCAACTGATCAATATGGTCAAAAGAATCAGAATTGATTTAACGTGCTATGACAACACGTTGCAGGTCTACATGTAGGCTGCAGCTTTTCTGCACTTCTGAGTAGATTGGACTAAAGGGCCTGACGACCATCTTTACCACGTGTACATGTTGGGCAATGCAGTATACATCCGATAGCATGCTACTTTCTATTTATACACCACTGCAAGAATAAAGACCTCCACAAACGTAGAAGGAAGCACAAATATTATTTTGATTAGAAAAAAATAATTAGCTTAACGATGGCTCCCAACTTTGGTGTAGTGCAGGCCGACTATCTGTATGACCTCCATTGGACACCAAAGATGGATGAGTTTTTAATCAACTGTTTGCTAGATGAGAAGTTGTGTGGTCACTTTGTTCCTTTTGCAGCTAACAATGACTCCATCGCGGATACTACGAAAGCAATAAATTCGTATTTTAAAAAGCGTTTCAACACTGATTACATCAGCACTCGCGTTGGTGTTTTAGCTAAACGTCATGAAGTTTTCACATCCCTTAAACAAAAGGATGGTGTGAAATACGTTGACAGCCAAAACAAGTACCACTGTTCAGACAACACTTGGTATGAATTGCTGCAGGTGAGTTTTATCAATTTCTTTTTTATTTGCTCTATTATATCATTGTTAGCGTTGCAAAGTAAAATACATATTTTTTCTATTTTTTTTTTTTTAGTGGGATGAATTTTCGGTAGCGTACATGACTGAAGGTGATCCCCAGCATGACAAAATTGTTGAATTGTTTCGAGTGGAGCCACCGTCCATACCTCCTTTCGAGTATCATATTTTGTCTGACAGTGACAATGAACTCGATAGGAATGCAAAAGATGGCCGCAACAAAGGTGTTGAAATTATAGATGTGGAAGAGTATACCCCAATGCATGGCCGTGCGAGTTCAAAGGACATCCCACGTAAACAACGACCACCGCCGCGTCCGGGTTTTTTTATGGGTATGAGTTCACTCGCAAAAAAAAAAATCCATCCATACATACCCAGACTGGTTCAACGGATGGCTCTGTTAACCAGCCAACATATAACAACTCTTCTCATACGCGTCGCGAAGAATCAGACACAAATTCCGTGTCCACTGCATGTTCCACCACTCCACAAGATTACACGTTCCATTGGCCGTGGAACTAGGTCCATGAATGTTATGGTGTTATGTTTTATGTTCGTACTTGTGTGCTAGTCATGTTATGGTCCATGAACTATGTTTTATGTTCGTACTTGTGTGCTAGTCAATGTCGTTCTACTGTCATGTTTGTTTAAGCTTGGTTTCGTAGTATGTTAAGTTTGGTTTGTTTGCTTGATTTTCACTTTTGTTGTTATTTCCATTGGTGTAGTCAGTAATGTATGTTATCCAGGAGATTTTTGCGCAATTATTTAGTTTATGTTTACAGAAAACAAAAATTATATTTTTAAAACAACACAAAGATACAAGCGTGCATAGACAACGAGCATAGAAAATACACTACCATATGAGTAAATTGTAACTTTGACCTGCACATATTTGGACATTAACTAGAATCACACAACGACAAACATTCCTGTAATCACCACATAGAATTAAAACTAATATTACAAATTCAAAAAGTACCACATTCTAATCCATCCCACAAAATAACCACAAACCAAATCCATCACACAAAAGACCCACAATCCAAATGCATCACACAAAAGAAATAAGGTTCATTCGCAAATCCTACCATCAAACAAAGTTAGAACATTCTGCAAACATACATAAGCGCATACCACCTACAAACGTCCATCTAGCATCATTTTGACCATGATGGCTTTATCTTCCATGGATAGGCTGAAAAACATGGACAACTCCTGTGCGTTCTTACATAAGCGCATCGTCACAACCATTTTATCCTCTTTTGAGAGGAAGTGCATATCAGACAATGCGTCAAACACCGCATTCCTTTTCTTTTCCTCCTCATACGCAACCCCAAGACTACACGCAATACCTTTCAAGGTCTCTTTTGTATTTTGGGAAAAAGTTTGCATGATATCCAAAAAGCGGTCCTCCCACTGACCAACTCCCTTCTTTTTTCCATTTTTCAGCCTCTTATCTGCCCTACCACGGGACCCGGACTCCGTACCTGAAGTGGAACCCATGCGATTGCCTGGGCTGTCCTCGCGTGGGTTATGTTGTACTGGAACATCTTCGTTATCAGAGTCCGGTTGGTCCTCCATGTCATGCTCTGGAACTTCATTGGCTGCATCTTCAAAGGATTGTGCATTTTCTCCCGTAGCTCTGTCCTTCCCAAATATTTCTGCCCAATCGTTAAAATACGGGAACGACTTCTTCCTAAGTGTTTTTGCATTTGGATCCACCTACAAAAATGTGTACAACAAATAATTAATGAAGTGCATTTGTATGTGTAATGTGAAGTCAAAAACTTGCTGATAAAAAAGATTTAAGACCCGATCATTGTTTCTTAAACTGGACATTAACGACACAGTAATGTGTTAAAAATAAGAAAAACCTATCAATAAAAATCGTGTCTTGTCAGGTAAAAGCACAAAGGTAAAGCAAGATCTGTTAACTCAGTTATCACAATTAACCAGGTATGTGTCAAATCGAAATATTGCCATTAAAACTCAGAGCTTGCTCGTAAATCACACTTAAATAAAAAGAAAAACACACAACTGAACTCCAGAATGAAAATTCACAATAAAAATCGAATATTGTCATTAAAAAAACACACAAAAAAGAAAAAACTGGTATGCTCACTAAACACAGAATGAAAAATTTCCCCATCCAAACTCAGATCTCACTTATATCAGTCAATCAAGCATACAAATCCTCAGAAAACCACACAAACTACATATTAAAAATCAAATCTTTCAACAAAATCAGAGATCAATTCAAGATGATAATTAAAATAAACCGACCACCGTAATCTGATCCTAAACAAAATATTGCAAAAAACTTTGTATTCTGATCCTTACATGCACATTCAAGGCACAAAGGTAAATTAATTACGTTTATATCAGTAATATAATTTGCCTTGAGTGATGTATAAGCATTGTAACTTACCTTTAGCCATGGGAACCAAACGTCATCCTCGCACGAAAAAGTTTTCGTCACCTCATTCCACCCGAACCCTGAACTTCTTTTTATGAGTGCCACACTCATGTAGTTCTTCCTCCAGACCGAAATTTTTGAGCTGATGTGTGGGTCAGCTCGAAGGGTACATTCTGGAAACTTCGCCTTCAATCTTTTCTCTATCTCAAAATTGTATCCTTGCCTAAAGCCATTATCTGCCTTCCAACCCTCGAGAACCATTTCTTTCAAAATATCTATCAGGGCACGCTCCTCACGCGGGCTCCAAACACGTCGTCTTGATGTGTTGGAAGAGGAAGCCCGGCCACTCTCTTGTGAACAAGAGTAATCCATCAGTAAACCTGTTCAAGAGTTTTACACGAGAGGATTGGTTTACATTGTTAACATAAACATTGCATAAGAAACATAAGTGTCAATTGGGAAATGAATGCTTAAAATGAATTCCAAACACATTCCATTAAAATGTAAAAACAATACTCGTTTCACTGGATAAAACGAATTCAAAAACAAACACGCACAACAAAATAAACAGATCGGTCAAACAAGCAATGGTACAAAAAAAGTAGACAACTGAACGACTATCGTATATTCAAAACAACAGTTCTTAAACTAAATCATATTATCCTGCCAATCACGAAACATATCCTGTGCCAATCGGTCACGAAACTCTGTCCATTCTACACTACCCTCCACCTGGTCTATGAAATCATCCTCAGTCGAATCTGTGGGGGCTCCATCATCTGGTATCTCAGGAACTAACGCTTCCATGGGATCAATGACCATTGATGTACGTATGAAATTGTGAATGAGCGCGCATGCCATGATAATGCGATTTTGGGTTCGAATGGAATAATATGAGCAACTCCTAAGAATTGCCCACCGCATCTTCAGAATACCGAACGAACGTTCTATTACATTTCTAGCCTTAGCATGCCGAAGGTTGTACAATTCTCTAAAGTTTTGTGGCCTTCGTGACCCTGTACCCCATTCTTGTAAGTGGTATCTGACACCCCTATATGGCGCTAAAAAACCGGGACCATTTGTGTATCCACCATCCACCAAGTAATAATTTCCTGTGTCACAAGTTCATTTATAAAAAAATAATTCGATTCTTGTGTTATGTTCAATTTAAAAGAAAGTTGTTTTGTAAAATTTCAAATGAAGGTTGGATGGTGTTTAGGTAATAGAATCATTAAATACCAGTTGAAACACGTAGACCATGCGTCCTAGTAACTGCATCACGCAAGATGCGACTATCTGAAGCTGACCCCTCCCATCCACATAGCATGAAGATGAAGTTCATATTTTGATCACAGACCCCAAGTACATTGACAGAGATATCACCCTTACGGGTTCTATATCGTGCCTTGTCCGACAAAGGGACTCGCACGTCAATGTACGTTCCATCTAGTGCTCCTAGACATCCCTAACGAAAGATAATTACCAAACAATTAGTAGTTCGAGATCATTCAACTAACAAATTTGTAACACGTAGTGAAATATGGTATAGGTTACCTTAAACCATTTCCACCGTGCATCGACGCAATCCGCCTCAACTGCCTGCGGTTTCACAGCCAGGACGGAGTGAAGTCGGATGACAGCGTCAAGTACACGATTAAAGTATTTGCTTATTGTTCGACCGGATCTTACAAAATCAAGCTTTAGTGTGACGTTCTTCTTATGATGGGCAAGGACTGAGAGAAAGATTGCAACTTGTTCGCTTGGTGGAACATTTCTAGATTGTCTAAGTCCCCCAATGGTTTCAAGAAGGTGACAAAGACGGCCAAAAGAGTTACGATCCATACGGAGGTTCTCGACACAAGTTGTGTCGCTCACGTTTATCAACCTTCGCATGTAAGTGATCTGATGGGGGAGTCTATCACTAGCTCGATATAACAGGACGTGCTGACTGGACGCACGTCGACGTCTTCGCCTAGGGCGGATGAATTTAATATAGTAATAAATAGATAGTAGCAAAAACAGTTGAATACTACTAATGATCTCTTCCAATATGGTAATAACAGCTAATTCATCCGCAACAGATTCCATCTACAAATTTTGATCAACAAACCTCATTCAAACGGTGATTACAGTAAACAATGGGAAGCACAAATATATGACCCACAACAACAATGCTTCAATGGATCAGGTTCAGCCACAAACAGGTTAATATGGCTTTCATTTTAAAAAAGGTTAATATGTGTTTCATTTATAGAAAATCGATAAAACTTTTCAGCCCAATGAATAAAACTTTTCATGAAACATAAACAGAAAAGATTCCGCATATTTTTTCATTGAAACAGAAAATGGAAACATTAACAATCTTTTTTTGTTTATCATGTACAGAAACACTTTAGCATGACTTTTGTTTATCATGTACAGAAACATTAACAAGCATTCTAATATTTCTCTAATTTTGCAGGACTTTTCTAGTCAGGTACATCACAGAAGCTAAGGATGCAGTTCAAAGTCATGTAAGCAAGAAAACAAAATTCTAAGAACTCCCACAGAAACAGAAAATAAAAGTTCCAGATCAAGTACACCTCAACCAACAATATACAGGATTATGTACCATATACTATCATTTACAAGATTGTCCCATGGGCATGTACACAGTTACCCATTAATTACCTAATATACACAACACTAATGTGAGGACAAAATCAGTACATGAACAAAGAAGAAATGAACACAAACTGTTTCACCCATTACCAAATTCAAAAATGAGCCCTATACAACTGAGATATATATATAACAATGCTTAACAAAAAAAAATATTAATTACAAGAAAATCAAAATTGAAGCACAAATTCGTGCAGATTCAACTGTGACATATATATAGCAATCAACTGTGACACATATTTAGCAATGTGTAACAAAAACAAAAAAATTAATTAAATTAAATAAATCACAAGTCGTCTACAAACATACAGACGTTGGGAATTGGCACAAAAAATTGATTGAAGAAGTAAAAAATTCGAAGCACAAATTTACAGATTAATGACCTCGGATTTGGAGTGAAGTATTTCTTCGCGATCCGTCGACCAAGAACAAGCGTACCTGCGAGTTCAGGAGAGGATAAATTACAAGACATTCGAAAAAAGCAAATCAAATTTACAGGGCATAAGAAGAAGAACTTTTGGCCTCTTACGCAGGAGCTGCTAGGGTTTTTCGTGTTCGAGCAGATGATCCATAAACGATTTTTTGCTTTTGTAATTACTATATCTGTAAATTCAGTGATATTGAGGGGTATAATCGACATTTAGGTTCCTACTTTTTGGACAAAATTGGAACAACGAAAAGAGGATTAAAAAATCTGGCCAAAATGGGCGGATAAACTTAACCTCACACGTCATTTAATTGTCTATGGACCCACCTGCCAACTAATGGACACATCATATTTAACCTATCACATACCTGCCTAGTAAACGAAGGATTAGGTTGGTTAACCAACCTAATCCAATCCTGTCCGCGCTAGTAAACGAAGCCTAAATGAATTATTTTCACACGATTCTGTTCGTTTAAATCTAAATATCAATAGGGTTATCATATATTTTTCACTTGTATATTAGGGCTAGCTTGTAAAATAATTAATATATTATCTATACATATTTAATTCTTTTTTATCGGTTATACATATTTATTTCTTAATTTGAAATAAAAAAAAAAAATGTTTGACCAGTTGAGTATTAAATCAGCACTAATTAATTTATTAAGCAAGTAAAGACGCAAAACAAAACAATTTATTATTCAGCAATTTAGAGTGATACATAGTTATTTCCTTTATTAAACATGATTTTTAAAAATAAAACAACATCAGCCCCAAATAATAGGCAACATTCATGGTTTTGATGAAAACCAAAATAACAAAATCCTTAATTAATGGGTAGCATTTAATGTTGCCTTTTTTGTTAAAAATAAAAAGAAAAGTTACTAAGAATAGAATGTAATTAATGCAAAATGATTTTGACCAAAATTTAACCTGCTATTTTTGAAAAATGATAAATCTTTTTATATATATATATAGATATAGATAGATTTTTAAATTTAAAGAAATAATTGGTATATATATTCTACAATTTTTATCGTTTATTTATATATATATACATAATTATTAATTATTATATTATTTTTCTATCATATCATAATTTGTTATTATTATTTATTACATTGTTTAACCTTGAAAAATTGCCAATTATTCCCTTAATTATTGTACCAACTATTTTTTCATTAACAAAAGGCAATATTCAATGGGTATAACTGTTAATTATATCGAGTTGTCACAAAACATATCTCCATTCGATTAATGAAATTTTAAATTTCATCAATCATTTAAATGAACCAAGAACAACTAATCAACAATTTTATTACACTATTCCAACTGAATCATTTGTTTGTAAATAACTCGTTTAATTTTATTATTAATTTTTTTTTTATCATCTCAAACAAACAAATAAATAATAAAAAATGCTACAAGCACATGATAAATATACATAAAAAAATATATACAACACTCACATGGAGTGGGGTCCACTTGATTTTTTATTTTTGGGTAGGACCCATAATGCGAGTGTTATGTACACATCTATGTACAGTACTCCCTCCTATTTTTTATTATTTGTCGTTAATTAAGAATTTTTTATTTCTTGTCAATATTAATCTTATTTAATGAATATTATGGAAAAAGATAGAGATGAAATACGACAAGACACTATAAATTAAATAGAGGTTTAAAAATAGAAAAATATGAAAAGAAAATATTCAAAACGACATTTATTTTATCAACGATCAATTTTACTCCCAACCCAACCCTTAAGGGCATTCTTTTTGGGGTCAAACGAGCCCACAGCATAAAACTCAATACAGAAAAGGCCGTAGCCATTTAAATTATTATTATTATTATTATTATTTGCAATTTATTAAATTACTAATTCCTGTCCAAGTAAATCTCTGTTATCTTGTAAATTAATTAATTAATTCCTCTCCAAGTTACATTACAGATCGATTTAAAAAGCCCTCTTACTCTTCTCCTCTCTATCAGAAAACAGTGAACATCTTTCTGAATCTTTCTCATCTTCATCCACAGGTGAAAATTCGTCTCCTCTTATTTATTTTTCGAATTTAGATTTATATAATTTGTGCTGTCCAATTGAGTCTCTCTGTGATTTATTCTCTTCTTGTTGTTTTTTTATTTTTTATTTTTTTTATTTTTTTTTATTGTTTGATTGTTGTTAGTGGTTTGATGTGCATCTTACTACTGTTTTGTTTAGCTATAATCACTTTTCTGGCATTTGATCGAGCCGGTTTTGCTATGAAGCCAACAGTTGGCTCCATAGTGGAGCCAATCTTCTATCTACAACAACTAAATTTGTCATATTTTCTGACTACTTAAATAACACTTATATAATTTTATTAATATAGTATGTTTATTTATTGTGTATAGAAGGTTGACTTCATAGCAAAATCGAGCGTTTATTGTATTGTGCTTAAGAGTTGAAGGGTGCAAAATTTGGCCTGCATCTGGTTTTCGAATTCTTAGCCTAAAGAGTAAAGAACATTGAGCTAAAGATAAATTATGGTTATGTCTGTATTTGATTTATTCTTCATGTATGCTTTAAGAACATAGGCTATGTTGTTGATGATGGTTTGCTGTTTGGATTTAGGTCGTGTGAGATATCGAAAATCGTTATTTCCGGGCACTGATATGTGTGAGTTTATAGGTATAGTTGTATATCATTCATACATGCGTTAAGAGCAGAGGCTATGTTGTCGATGATGGTTTGCTGTTTGGGCATAGGTCGTGTGAGATAACGAAAATCGTTATTTTCGGGGCAGTGATGTGTTTGAGTTTATAGGTATAGTTGTATATCGGAAAAGTGATTGATTGATACGAATAATGATTCGGGACATGCTATCAAGCCAAGAATAGTTCATATATGTATGCTTCTCTGAGAGATTGGTTTAATCTTCGATAATGAATGGGATTATTTCTTTGTATCATTTGGTCACGATAAATATATCTTTTTTTATTAATGATGCGTAGTTCGTGATAATGTCTTCTCAATGAGAAAGTTATGTAATTAAAAATTTCATATTGATAATTTCCTAGCCTGTTTACAGATACCTTCCTTTTGTTCGCCATCTTCACTTGTGTTTGCACTTTTTTTTTTCCCCTAATGTCAACAAAAATGGGTTGCTGAATGTTTTCTTAGGTAGTAACCGAAAAATGGCAACTGAAAACGAGAAGGCGCCAGCTCAATCTCCGGCTTCAGCTGTGTCTTCATGCCGGAAGAAGAAGAACGAAAGTGCCACTTTCTTGGAAGATGTGAGGGACCACATTGATGAGTTCATACATGCTTCTATGGACGAACACAAAACTTGCTTCCAGAAGACAATTAAGAAGGTAATTCTTTTTTCGAGACTCACCTTTAACATCGAAAGAAAAAAAAAAAAAAAAAAAGAATATGAATTTTGCTCTTTTCGGTTGCTCGTATGTATCTCATCTAACACTCTTGCTGCGTATCAGATGTTTGGCATGTCCAAAATTGTTGCGGAAAGGAGTTCCGAGACTAAGGAAGTGGAAAGCATTCTGCCTCTTCAGACTACCGTAGCTAAGTAAAATGTCGATTTTGTGTCACATAGTTTATGACTGAAGGAGTTTTTTAGATGTGTGATGTGACTTTTTTTTATGGTTTTGCTTTATGGTGATATCATCTGATTCTGAAAGTATTTAAATTTAGTACTGTGTTACAATGTCCATCGATAGAACTTCAATGTTTATCAGTGAAGATTAGTATCATCTATTCCAGTGTTTTGACATTTACGAGTATTGTAGGTGTTATTAAGATTTCGTTGCTAGCACGACTTTGTGATTGTACCTTCTAGAGTAAATAATTAATGTAATCTCGTCAGCATCATTCATTCTCTCGCAAGTCGAGAGGATTCGCCCTCAAATCCGCAAGTAGAGCAATTAATGTTGAGAGAAGCTACGCAAGTAGAGCAATTTATTTATTTCTTTATAATGTTTCTATTTCTGCTCTTATCTAATTCATTTACACTTGCAGTACAAAAGAAGATATAATAACTATAACTTACTAAAGAATATTTTTTCTGAAAAATTTTCTAATTTTTACTCTACTTTTATAGTTTTGTTACAACAATGACTGTTTCTTAGCCTTTGAAATTAAGAAGAGGAAAAAAAAAATCGTGTGTGACAAATGGAGTAAATTAGAATGAAAAGGAAGTTCTGCATTCTGCCAAAACACGAGCAGTCAAAGAGACGAGCAACAATAACGGCAATGAAAAAACTTCGTTAGCTAAAGGAGGTCAATGACTCAATATCAATACAGAATACCAAACGGTCTCCCGTCAAGAAGACTACACCAACACAAACTACTGTCTAATCTTTCAATGTTAGAAAGTAGCTATGAGAAATACCATGTCGTGAGCAGCTGCAGGAATAATGGCTCGATGAGATTAAATGCGTCCGACAGCTACTAAGACGAATATATAATGCACAACAATTTTTTATTTTTTTGTTTCTCTCTCTCTCAATCGTCAGTTTCTGGTTCGAGAACTGGGAGAATTTCCAAGGCCGATGAGCTGAGGTGTACCCCTCTTACAAAACCACCGTAACTCGCGTTAATTTTGTAGCACAAGAGCAATATGGAATCCCACAATGCCGTTCTTCCCTGCAAACGAAAAGGCCACACAGGTTGGAGCAAGTTATTGCCTCTTGCGAAGATACCTTCCGTATAAACGAATATATAAGTGAAGTGAAACTCGAGGTGCGAGCCAAGTACAAAAGGCTCGACTACTGTTTGAAACTTACAAAACATGGTAGATACAAACACCCTACTGAGAATTTGAATTTTCCTCAAAAGAAAAGGAAACAACTTGTTGGAATAGACATAAATGTGAGGCGGCATTCGTGGCTTAGAAAGACAGCTGTGTATCTTTTTGAAATTAACCCTAAATGTTATTTTTGCACCCCAAAGATCTGTATAATTCCCAATTGCTCTGTTGTTCGATTTTTATATCCTAAAATCATGCAAGTCAAAACAGGGGTAATACACTGTAACTTGCCTGGAAAGAAAACTGAGGCTTTTTGTCCCAGTATAAAGCAAATACTGGAGGAGATTGCTTCCCAACAGCTAGAATACAAGCCCCAGGATGCAGCACAGAGGGAACACCGGATATAACAGCTATATACTTCTCAGGGAAGCTTTCTTTAGGCGGCAGAGCCCCCAAAAACAAAGGGTTCTTGCTACCATGTGCCCCGGTATAAGTTGAAGGATCGACATGCAACATCCATTTGGGATACTCCAGAAAAGCACAAAACAGGTAGAGAAGTAGATGAGAATCACTGGGGAGCTCAAGACTCCATTTCTTATTCACATTGTCATAGACTTCGCCATTTCCCAGATACTCGTAGTTCTTTACACAAGTTCCTTCCGCAAGCTCTGTAAGGTTTTTGACAAGTTAATACAAACTAACTAAGCATGGTGAAAACCACATATGAGGAGCAAGATCAGTTTAATTAACGTCAGTAATGATGATTTTCACTCTTACTACGAATCCTTTGTACAGTATAATCTGCACGGACACTACTTTGAGGAAGCAACCCCTTAGCCCACTCTCCTTTTATCAAAGCATGGAGCCTCTGATGCTCCACAATGGCATCAACAGCCTCTTGTAGAACAGGAATTAATGCAGCTTGCTGGAAGTTGCTAGAAGGTAATTTTGCTAGAAATGAGAAGCAGTGGTTAGAAATTAAACCCAAAAAATAATAAATAAGTAATACAAAAGTCTAAAACAAACTTGGCTTCACAAATACCTCTATGCATTGCGTATATTACGTAAATATTCATTAAAGAGTTTATACATACAAGCATCAAGAACTTGAATGAGAGTAGCACGCAGCTGATGAAGAAGTCCATCTTCGTCAACTGCAAATGATGGCTTCCACTCATTAGTTCGCTCCATTTGAGATACATTAGCAGTAGGTGTAGTAAGGGTATCACTTCCAACTTGACTGAGGGTAATTGAAATGTTAAGTTTAGCAGCTGCTTCAATAACCTAAAAATAAGAGAAAAACATAAACAATTAGAAAAAGGGTGTAGAGCTAAGTTTACTAACATAGCAATATTAAGAATATAACAAGTGCACTTGAAACACTCAAACAAATAACTTAAGGCTGTCAAACAATGCAAAGATGTTAACCATAGCCGACTTCTGAATCATTATGATACTTCTATTCCCATTACAAAAAATCCAGACACTCCTAGCTGCCTCTCAGTCTAGAATTGCAAATTCTCAGTTACTTTCTCACAGATACTCTTTAAGCACTGGAAATGCAATTGGGGTTACATTGATGTGTTTCGGAGAGACAGAGATCTGATTTCCTAACTAGAGTTGTGGAAGATTTCCAGGCTATGGTAGTTAATGAGATATATATATTTACCTTCAGGTGGCTGGTTTCGATTTTTGTAAGAAGAGGATTGAGTACAACGGAAGAAAACCACTGCCTCAACCGATCACGCCATTGCTCGATATGCGGGTAGACGCCCAACTTCTCGAAAGCCTCAATTGACTCTTCTATGGACATTGGAGGGGGTAGATCCAATTCCCCTTTCTTCGGAGGGGTCGTGAACTTTTGGGAACCAGGGGACATCCTTACTGGCCTCAAAGGCGTGCTTCTCGTTGCTCCAGAAGTATTGACCGAGCTGACCATGGTGTTTGGACTGGCCATACTAAATCCATTCACGGTGGGAGGTGGGGTCCCCAATTTACTTATGGTCTCGGATATTTTCTCATCAACGTCCGCCAAGAATCTTTTGAGATCCTCCTCTGTAGCTATCTCCTTGTGAAAGGGGGGGCGTTTTTTTGACCAAGGGGTGGCAACCGGCTGATCCGTACCAGGTGATGACTGCAAGGACTGTAGCGGGACGGGGGACCGCATGGAGGGTGCAGGGACAAGATACATAGAAGGAGAAGCTGGTGATCTGGATGGTGTGCTGAAGGTATGCATCTTGCTTCCGCTACTGGTGCT